>BJCM01087765.1:0-10238 GCA_018326385.1 Flaveria bidentis
GATAACTTTTGATATTTACGTATTGGTTTTGCTTCTTTTGCCTTAAATAATGCACATTTAAGCTCCAAACACATATGAAACAAAAAATAAATAAAAAAGTAAACTCATTTTATAATAATGATGTAAAATCACGTATTTAGATTAATTAAACTCTAAAACATCAACGCATGATAAAACTTCTTGTGGAATTATTACAAAATTATGAGGTGAATACATGATGATTTTAACATGATGAGAATGCCAAATGTCATTCAAGTGGGGACATAGCTTTGCATCTAGTTCAGTCATTGTGTGTAGTTAATTGTTTAATGTTTCAGTGATGTATGGATGCATGTGATGGTGTGTTTCTAAGTACAAACAAAAACAAGTGTAAAGTTTAAAGATCCAACAGTCATGTGGATGATTTATGATATATGGAGGAAAAATGGAAATTAATAATTCTTGTCCACGTTATAGATATTTAGGATATATAACAACCACATCAGATCCAACCACACTTTTGCTCCAAGATTTAAGTTGTCAGATGTTTTTATTGAAAGAGTCTTGATGAAAAAATAAAATGTATTGCGTTGTTAATCTAGTTTTTGTATAGTACCATTTCGGGAATGTATGTGTGATAATAACAATTGTGCTGTGTAAATATTAAATTTGAAAGGTTGTTAAACCATCATCATGCAACAACAGGCCTAGAATTTATTTTCCTTCAACCCGTGATACATATATACTTACAAAATGATAATTTGTTATAGCAACCTGTAAAAGTAAGAGCTAGAGTGAGATTTATAAAGTAATCATGACCAAATTAATTATTCAAATTTGATTAAGTGAACGTATCACATGTTAGCATTACATTTATTCTAATCAATTTTTTTCCGTTTTCTTCTTCTATTAAAAAACTACATTAATTACTAATAATATTATTTATTATTTTTACTTTATAATTAATTTTTAATAAATTAAAAAATATATATTTTTATTAATGTTATTTATATAGAAATAGTTTTTTATAAGAAAACATTTTTCTAAAAATCAAACCATTTTTACGTAATATTTTAAACCTGGTTTTTCAAAAGTAAATAATATTTTATAAAACAAAAATAATTAAAATAGAGAACTATAGTAAGAAAATTTTTGAATTAAAAATTTTTTAAAACATTATTTTGAAACAAAATATTTAATTTATCTTTGAAAAAATAATAAAAAATTAAAAAATCATATTATTATTTAATTACTTATAATTATTACTAATACGTAATTCAATTGATATCATGTCTTACTATATCGTTTTGTAATTATTAATTTTTATTTTATTTAATATTTTATTTATTTAACTCGTGTAATATACGGGTTTAATAAAGCTAGTATAAAAGAAACCACAACTTTTATTTAAGTCCGACATGGGGCATCAGTTACAATAGATTTGCCTGAGATTTAATATCATTTGTAGATATGTAGTGATAGAATACAGATTGGCAGCTGCATTTAAGAAAGGATCCTTAAGATCTTCTTGGTTCTAAGGAATATTTTCATGGGAGTTTTTTTTATAATATATCAATTGGTACTTTGCTGCTTATAATGATCCTAGTGGAAGATTTTATTTCTGTTTATGACAACCTAAAAGCCAAATACAATATCACGTGGTTCGTTAGAGATGATAATTAGAGACATATATAGTTATAAGCAACTTGGTGAATTTAATTTTAGCATTAATAAAATAAAGAAACAATGTTTGATATTACATAAGATATCATAGATATCCTCCAGATGCCATTTGGGGAAGCGATTCCAACTCTATGGGTAATTAGACGTGCATAATCTTATGTAAGTATTATAAAATAGTGTTATAATTTTTATAAACTAGTGACTTAGAAATCCTAATAGGTTATTTATCATACTTTAATTACTATTGATGTACACTATGAGAAAACAGGGTATCAACGACCGATACATCCATCCGAAATTTGTCTGTGAAAGTCATCACCGATAAGATTCTTTGTTGTTGAGGTACGTCACATAACTGGTTGTCAGTAAATATGTAAGATATGATTGAAAGGATAAAAGATGATAAATTTAAAACAAACTTTTCACTTAAATCTAACTAAAAAAAGTTTCAACGATGTCTTTATCATATATATATTTAATATAATCATTTAAAAAACACACCATGAAACCAACTGTTTAGCTAAACCCAAAAGTTGTTTAAACTAATAAAAAGTTCATAAGTTTTGTGCTAAGTTAATATCGTGTTTTGATATCATATCCGAAATTTACGCCCACGGATTAAACGCTAAAGTAATTGTTGCAACGCTAAAGTAATCGTTAAAGGTTTTCAGTTCGGTCTAACATTTGTATCATTTTAATTGGGGAGAGTGATTGAGAAAGCACAGATTAAAATGTATAATCCTGCATGCAGGTAATATCCAGCAATTATATAATTAGTTGACATTCGTTGGGAAGTTGATGAAAAACCAACTATATTAAGCAAATATTTTAGAGTATGAAAACACGATGAATATAATTTAATACAACAATCTGAAACAAAAATCAAATGAATATAAAAATCCCTCTTAATACCAACGTGTTGGAAAATTCAGTCCCTCTCAATAATATTAATTAATAATAGGTGTAAATGCAAGTACACTCCTTCGAATTTCTATAACTTTGTTTGAAAGTCAATGAACCTAATAAAATGCTTACGTTGGCCTTTGTGAAAATTCTTCTTCCTGATCTTTCGGATAGGTTTTATAACAACGTAATAAAATCTAAATTTGGAAATAATGTGATTTTCATTAATTTCTAGTTACAATTATTAATTATTAATAGATATATAACTAAATGAGTTAGAAACTCACTTATCACACAAGTTAAAAAAATCAGCGTGTTGTAAGTTAACCAACAATTTCAATGAAAATTTTTATGTTAGATATTATCAACCATTAATGAAACTAGGTGGCATCCATCCGAGCTTCGCGGCAGGTGCAAGGCTCGGAATTTATGTGTCGTAGCTGCAAAAGATCGATTTCACACCAAAATGACACACACATGTGTTTTCATATCATCGTTACCTTCACACCGTTAATATCCATAACTATTGTCTCGGAAACAGTTATTTTTGCGACTGCAAACATTAGTTTGTCACACCAAAGCAATGAACATATTTATTTTCATATCGTCATTTCCAAGAACATTGGTTCCAAGTGCGTTTTGAAATAAGCCTAGTGTCTACAAAACACTGAATTGCCAACCCATTATCAAGGTGGCCAAGAACACGAAGCAACCAGACACATGAGTGACACCAAGGGGAATTCATGCCTAGTACAAAAAACCAAATAAAACGATTTACCGGTCTCAAGAGGACTTAGATAAATCGGGCTTCATCATCACCAACCTAATCATTACCTTCATTAACTAAAGTAACCCCATCAATATTTACATCACCATCATCACCCAACATGTATTGTAGATCAAATATGAATCATAAAAATTGAAATTGGGTCTAAGGTGAGGAAAACCCTAACATCATAGACCAAAGATGAACTGGAAAAGCATAGATGAAGATTGTAGGTTAGAAACCTCAGTTAGGGTTTTGAAATTTAACTCAAACCCATAAACATCAGTGTAACGTTTCGGATGAACCCTAGGTCATTGTCATCGACAAATTGCAAGGAGTATGAGATGTCATAATGCTAGAGAATATCGGAGCACCAAACCATAGAAAGCCACAAGCGGCGGCATGCGCCATCAATGCATGCATTCCACAACGGCGATCAATGGTGATATCTAAAAAATCTAAAAGGTTAGTGGCAGGTTGTGAGGCCAAGTGACAATAAAGGTAGTGGTGCCACCACTATCACCACCACAATCGTTGGCTCTACCTCAATTTAGCGACAAGCGACGCTAACACCATCTCCACCTCAACAATTGAAGAATAGATGTCACTACCATGAACACCATCACAGCAACATAGGAGGTGAAAGGTTACAAAGGTGGCGAACGACAAAACAGAAAACCACCACCCGATGACGCCATCGATGTTACAGATCAACTAGATGACGCCATAATGGGCGTCGGGTTTTTCCACCCTCCATCCTCTCCCACAACTACACACACTCTCTCTCTCTCTCTCTCAAACAATGGAGGCAACTTAAAACCCCAAACAGGGTAAACAACGAAAATTTTGAATTGTCTTGTGAACAAAATTGAATAAACCCCAAGCTTTCTATTCCTTTCACTCGCAAATTTATATTATATATTATATAATATTATATAATAAGAAAAAAATAGAGACTTTAAAAATTATAAATTTATATTTCAAAAGAAGATATGACTAAAATCTTATTATAAATTATTAAGTTTCAATAAATTATTAGAACAAAAAGATTTATATTTTATACATTTAATTTATTATTTGAAATGATTATTATTATCGGAAGCCGACATGTAACAAGCTTAGTTATTATTTATTATTATTATAAAAAATATATTGCGTTTCATTTTGTTTCAAATTGATCACATTAGGCTGTTATGGTGTGAATTGTAGTATTAAACACGCAATCATCCTCTAACAAATGTCTCAAATTTAAATATTTTATCTACTGGTTTTTTCACATCCTAGCTTTTGAAGGCTAGCTCTCCAATGAAAACTAGGATTTACTTGATGCCATTGATAACAAGGTAAAAGCTAGCTCCAATAATTTATACACTTGGTAAGTCATTCGACGACACAAGCACCAAAATACTTGATAAAACCATGAACTTCTTTATAGATTCTAGCTTGACACGTTCTATGTTTTGAGCTCGTGTATTCATTAAATTGAACTCGAATAAACGCTCAAGTTAAATGCGACCATGGTTCATCATCATCCCTAATCACTCATGGAACCTAATCATCATGGCCATTTGAAATATACTCAAGGTCATCGTCTACAACGTGTCCCCTAACGCTTACTTTGACCAATATACATCAACCCAATTAAAATACAAAAAATATGACACGCTTTTTGGAAGCAAGTAAAGAAACTTCATCCATCATTTGCGTTTACATGTGCCTGAAGTGAATAAACAACATCAATCACATCTTCAGGTTACTATATAAACACCAATGAATAGGTAATCTTAATTGGCACAAAATATTCTTGAAAATAAACAAAAATTCTTCTGCTTTTAAAGGTTAATCCTTCTTCCATCTTATCATTCTCACTAATGCGATCTATGATCTGTTGTTTTCATCTTATAAATCCAACTCATATCTTGATTCCGTCGGTAATATAAAGGATTTATTTTTGATATTTGCAGGTTACCTTTGAGTTGAACATATAAATAAATCTACAAATAGTAATGGAAATACCACAGGCATGGTTTCCAGAACTGGTAAGCAACACATATGACATATATTGCTTATTGTGGATTTATTATCTCTAATGAAACTTATGTGGTATTGATTTTTTTATTTGGGATCTATGTTATAGGAAACTGAAGATCATGGGCTCATGACTTATGATGAGATGAAAAATCTCTATGAAACAGTTGATAATATCAGTGTTGAATCATACTCCTCCGAAAGCTATACAGAAAACATGAGGCTGATTGATCAGTCTGAAAAGACTGATCAGCAGCGTGAAATCAAGCCTCCTAGCTATCAAGAGAAGAGTTGTCGAACTCCAGAACCGCTTGTCGCTGCTACTCGTCCATCATCCAACACTTTCACTATATCTTTTGGGAATTTAAACCCTAAAACCGAGATTCGTCAGTTTCCTGATTCACTTGGGTTCGAAGCTGCTGCTTATAGCGCAAAGGCTCCAACCGCGGCGAGAAGTCATGTTCAGGCACAAGATCATGTTTTGGCAGAGAGGAAGAGAAGAGAAAAGTTGAATCAACACTTCATTTCTTTATCTGCCCTCCTTCCTAACCTTAAAAAGGTAATTGTCTTGGTCTCAGCTCCTAAAAACCTTTGTTATTACATGATCAACAACTTGAACTTTTTAGATTTCTAGGTGGTTTAGGATTTTGATCCGCACTTAAAAGATATTGAATAAATAGACAGTTATTCACTCTGCAAATCCTATATTTCTTAGGTTTTTTGTAACTATTACCATGGTATAAAGAAATCTTGAGAGTATATAGATAAACTAACTCTAATTTTCAAAATTTTTAGATGGATAAAGCATCTGTGTTGGAAGATGCATCTAATTACATAAAAGAGCTTCAAGATCGCTTAAAAGAGCTAGAGGGATTAGCAAACAATAAAAGAAAGCAAGATGTTCAACAATGTATTATTTCCATGAAGAGATCTAGGATTATCAATAGCGAAGATGAGTACTCTTCGTCAGAAGAAACCAACTCTAGAGCGAGTACCAACCCTCTTGAATCATCTCCACAGATTGAAGTGCGGATATCCGGAAGCAGTGTGCTAGTAAGGATTCAATGTCAGAAAAAAGTTTCTTCCTTGGTGAATACACTAACACATATGGAGAAGCTTGGGCCATCAATCATTAGCAGTAATGCCATGCCATTTGCTAAGACCACTATTCTTATTACCATTGTTGCACAGGTACATAATCTCTAAACTAACTTGAGATAGTAACTTGAAGTTAAATTAATTTTATTATCTCAAACAAAATGAAACTCCACAAATTTCATATATAACCAAATAGACGTACCCAGTAATTAATACATAGTTATGTTAAACTTATGTGCAGATTGGGGATGGCTTCTGTATGACAACAAAAGAACTTGTGAAGAACCTACAACTAGCTATTATATGAATTTCATGATGATACGCTATTACATGTTCAAGATTTCCATCTCTAGAAGATTGTTAATTAGTCAGTTTGTGTCTGTTTTATGCTTAATTAGAAGGATGCATGACAGTTGAGAACATAATATTCTCATCCCATCACACATGGGTTTTTCCATGTACTCCAAAGAAGCATATTTAGCAAGCGGTAGTGCGATCCGTATGGGTTTTTTTCTTAGTTTTTTCTGTAACAGTTTCCTCGATCTCACTCTTTGGGGTAGATGGAAGGTTTCGGTTTTTCACAGTGTGTTCTTGTTAGCTTTTTGCGTGATTGATCATGTTCAATAATTGATCCTTATGATATATGTATGAAATCGTCATTTTCTTTCCTTTTTTAGAAAGAAAACAAGAACATATAATAATAAAAATGGCATATTCAACAAAGTTTGACAAGACCAGAAAGATACAACAACCAGCCAACTAACAACCTCACTTTTTTTCGCTTGTTTTACTTGCATTTGATGCTTTTATATTGCTTGTGGTGGGTTAATGAAGATTTGCAAAATATTTCATGATGTTCCTTTGGCTTTACAACAAAGTACATATAAGCAGTTTTACTTTCAGAAAGATTATCATATTTTTTTGTTTATAAGTCATGCAAATGCACCTGCCCTCTCGATTTAATTTCAACGTGAAAGTTTTTTTTAATTTATAGGTGAGTACGAGTTTTTGTAACGTTTTCTTGGAGGGAAATGAAATCGTGGTATTTTCAGGGTGATTTGCTGCCTTCACAATAATCCACTACTTGAACCAGCGATCTTTATATGCACATTTGTACACATATAACTTGTAGTATTTTTTTAATTTATATACACTATCTTATTAAATACTTTTCTACCGATATTATATTTCGGTTTAAATTTAATTTATTGATCGAATAGCAGTTTGTTTTCAAAATAAAGTATTTTTATAGTGTTTTCTTGTAAATTTAATTATAGTATTTTTAAATAAATTTAATTTATTGAATACTGATCAAGTAGTGAAATTTATGGCTAGTGAAAATAGTTGATCACCTAAAACCGCTACAGTTTGATTTTCCAACTAGAAACCATTATTAAAACAATTGTACTTCGTATTGATCTAAAATATTTTTTCAATATACTCGCCAGTGATATATTAAAATAGAAGGAATCATATTTGTAAGTGTTTAGTGTAAAAATGATAGAAAATTAATTACGTGACAACTTGAGGATGATGCTGCAAGTAAAAATGAATATCATAACTATGTTAGCTACGTACCAAAGTCACTATATTTTATAAACCAATTAAGCCTTGATTTTCTGTCTTGCTTTTGATGCCAATAACAACAGTCTATATGTGTTGCAACCATAGGGGGAAGGAGCGTTAACTGTGTCAGCATGATACCGTTGTCATCTCACCATCTTACTGTCCTACAGCACTAAATGAAGTGAGATACCATTGTGTCCGCAACCATTCTCATGCATTTAACATTGACTTCTTTCTTTTCTCACTCTTTCTTCGACACCGTATATAGTTCATAATTTTCAAACTTTTATCACGTAAGGTGGAGCAATGTTCCTATGTAGTAGTTGGTACCACCATTCCAACTCACCGCCACCTCACCTTGCCGTCTTGCCTTGTTGCACCAATGTAAATTCCACTCATTTTCTAACATGTACACTAAGGTGAGGTCTAGACAATAATTGAAAATGGAAATTAATATTATAAAAAGACGGTGAAAACAAGCCTCAAAATAGGTTTGAATAAACTATGTTCATTATATTTTTTTTGTCCAAGGGTGAACACGCACCTTTAGAATTTACTTTAAAATAATTTCACTTATTGTTTATTTTGTGGAATTTGAATGTGTACCAATTTAATAAGGATAAAAAATAGACGCTACTAGCCCAAAAGGTCAATAGTATTATCATCTTAATGAAACATAATGAATCATGTAAAATAATGTTTTTTTAATGAACACTGCAAAGTTTCAAAAATATTGTTGTGTCCGCAACTACTCTCCCGCAATATTCAACATTGTCTCCTTTGCTTTGTCACTCTTTGATACATAGTTCCCAAATTTTCAACCTTTTACAACAAAGAAGGTAGTATTAATTCTTGTGTGATACAACCATTCCTACTCACCGCCACTTCACCTTGCCGCCTTGTCTTGCATGCCTATGGAGATCGCACTCCTTTCCTCTTATAATATCTCAAATGTGTACACTAAGGTGAGGTCTTGACCATGAATGAAAGTTTAAATTAATATAAATTCAAAAGAAAAGTAATGGTTAAAATAAACTATGCTTAGTAAACTTATAGTTTTGAGAGTACAACTAGTAAATCATTTAATTAGCATATTTTCTAGTTTATGCAAATTATAACATTTTACTTATTGATATAAAAATATGTAGCATGTTAAAACTGTAAAACTGAAAAAGAATTCAATGGAAACATAAGCCCTAACTTTACTCGATTAATTATTTAAGTATACACTCAACGTGAATCATGTGATCTATTGGGACAAAAACTTAAAACAATATTTAATTAAAAAAAGCTATAAAATAAAGACTATACACCCTCTTTGCTTACAATGGCGTGAGGAGTGGGCTATAAACCCCTTTTTGTTTTTTTATTAATTAACTAGCTTGAATGTTCTATAACTACGTGTATTATGCTTTTTAAAAACAAAGTAAACGACAAAACAATATTAATTATATCTTGTAAAAAGGAAAATTCCTTCACATCATGAAATTAAATATAAGGATATGCAATTTCATATCATGCAATGTTTAATATAATTTTGAGGTGTTCTTAATTGAATAATACCAACAAATTAAAAATGATTTTGTAATTTGTTGCAAAAAAAAGCATTTGAGTTTTGATAAGAACCATAAAATGATGAACTTATCAATTTTGATACTTTTATATTATTTTCAGTTCCTAGAATATTAAACATTTGCAATGAATGCACATACTATAATTTCGAACAACCTTAAAATTTTCCATCAATTATTCACATCGATGCAACTTGAGATAAATTCAATTTACGTTGACTTGTATAAAAATAACATTTGGATGTAGAACTGAAAACTGGAAACTGGATAAACAAATCGGATCACAAGGAACAAATAACAATCGTTTTGAAATTTATCATATAATATTTAGCGTGTGTCGATTCATATATAATTGTAAGTACATTATTTTACTTAAGTTACAACCATTTTGATTTTTTTTTGGGCTGAGTATCTCAGCTATACTGTTTTGCTTTCATAAGGATACTTGTAAAGTTGTAATGTTATTTGGTGGAGGTGACAAAAGTCGTCGCTATAGGTTATAGCGATGACACTTAGTCACTAAACGGTCGCCGTTATATACTCGTCTCTAAATCACATTCTTGTCGTCGCAAAAAACGTTGTCGCTATAGTGTACACTTATAGCGACTATAGCGATGACAAGTCGCCCCTATAATATTGTCGTC
>BJCM01087767.1:0-14881 GCA_018326385.1 Flaveria bidentis
TTTTATTAGTTTTGTGTAATCTTTGTAATTAAAAAAATATAAATTTTATTTTAAAATAAATCTATAATAATTTGTATTCGTTTGTGTTTATAATTTTTTTTGTGTTCATCATGTTCATGAGCAGTTGTTTGTGTTCGTTTGTGTTCGGTAAGTGTTCGTGAACAGTTCATGAACATGTTCATTTTCTTAATGACCGAACACGAACAAGAAATCTCGTTCGATAAGTGTTCGTGAACAGTTCATGAACAAGTTTATTTCTTAACGAACGAACACGAACAAGGCATTGTTCGTGTTCGTTCGGTTCGTTTGTAGCCCTAACTGTAAAACACATTTACTTTTGTCAAATTTTTTTGTAAAAATGGATTCAACTAGCACTCTGTTTTAACACAAGAGGGTTGTGTGTGGATGAAATCATAAGACTTGAAGCAACTAACCGCAAGAATGGCTGCCAAATGATCATAGATCTGTGATGTTGGTTTTACAAGTATTGCAAGAACACCATTTGACATTTCCCTCTCTTCAGAGTAAAACTTCCTATAAACTTGTACCCCTGAAAGTTAAAAAAACATGGCTGTCATCCTCGTTCAGAGTAAAATTAAGGAAATCTGAACTTACCAAATCAGAGAGTGTGTAGAATGAAATTATTCTAGGATCAATGTAATTCTTTTCAGCTTTGTTTAAGTGTGTGTGAGTGTGTTCTCTAAGAAAAAATGATACTAACAAGAGAGTATTACCTTCTTTGATGGTTTCAATGCCTGGTAAAACTTTAGCAAGACCCTCCGCTGCTAGCATGTCAGAAAATGAAGCATACCAATGAACATCCTGCATTTCATATGGGTAATTAAGAGCAAATGATAGCGGAAAAGTGTAAAAAACTGCAGGTGAATAGTGCCCCACCTGAACTTGAAGCAACAAACATTTGTTGAAGAGAATCAAAGATCCTGATTCAAAACTGACAATCAAAAGTTAAAACTTAAAACACATCAGGAAAAGAGAGAAGCAGGGATTAATAAAGTGTTATTAATCATTTAATCAAATAACACACTAAAATAAAACTTAGGTCCCAGGTATAGTTGGTTAATGCATAATAATTTCATATACACCTCACAAAAGTTGATTATGCTCAAATCTTTAAACCCAAACATATTTCATGATTGATGTTGCATGTAGTTCATAGACCAGATTTATATGACACTAGACAATAATCATACAGCGGCCATCCGCCTATTTGTTTATTGTATAAGAACATCTACAATGGAAAGTGTTGAATAGGTCACCCATGACCCAACTATAAAAACTACTTAATAAACCACCCAACTTACATGTGACGATAATGAAAAAAGCATGCAACTACAAGTTGGTCTATCAGAAAAAATTATGCACTTAAGTAAGCTAATCCGTTTTGCACTATCATACCGATTAACACCACCAGCACACCTTCCTTCAACAGTTTTATGACCATCTGTAATCACGAAAATCAACTAGAAATAAGTTTTCTACCAGATTTTTACAGTTGTAAAACAGTGCAAATTTATGCTAGGACCTTTGAGCTGAGTGAAAAAAGGCTCCTGAACATGAAGTTCAAAATCCAGAGTCTCCAGCATCTGGTTATGATACATGTTAACCCATAATATAAAATCAGAAGCTTGTGTGAAAATTCAACAGTGATTCAGTAACAGAACAACACCACACATTATAACATACTTTCACTAGATCAGATCCTTTCACCCGAATGGCCTCGTTCCACTCGCATTCTTTCTGTTTCAACGAAGAATCTTCATGGATCAAAGGCGTTTCGGTATGCACTTTCTGAATGGCCCCGGATGATATCGACTTGAGCAAAGCTGATGCTAAATGCTTGTATAAAGGATAGAAAGGAACACCTTCAAAACGGTCTGAAAATTCTTATAACATATAACCTTTTGTCAATTTTCAGATCTTAACATATAAATTAAACATAGAATGTATCCAAATTTACAGTTGAACATAAATATTCTAATCTGTAAGCACACTACAAATTGTTCATCTTTGATCATTTTTAACAGTTTACAGTCAACTTTCTCATGAAATCCTCTCAAATTTCTTTATTGAAGCCCTAAAGAATGAAGGAGAGAGTACGAACTTCGTCCAAGGGGTCTTAAATCATAGCAATTTAGGCGAATCATAGATAACCAACGAGAAACTCAATTAAAAAGAACCGATGGAAGAATATTAAGATCCATACCTGTAGATGAAGTTGAAGAGGTGTAGGTGCGATCATGATCGTCTTCCTTGAGAAGATTACAGCAGAATTCCTTCGATAAACCTGTATCAATGGATTCTTCGATAGATAAAGCAAGAGTGAAGTTCAATAGAGATTCTATGCAGTCCTTCAGTTGAACCTTCGACATTATCGGTGGCTCCGCCGTGCAGTTCCGGTGGCTCCTTCGGCACGCCGCCGTGCCGGTGGTGGTTCTTCAGTTTTTTAGTACGATACACTAATCGTCCTTGTGGTTTGATTGAGTTTCATATTTATTTCTTTTGTTTCTGAAAGTTTCATTTCAGTCCTTACAATTTAGATTTGTAAAACAGATCGTCTTATGAGTCTATCTCACACGTTAATCACCCTCACGTGCAAGGAATGTAAAATAGATTGTCTCATGATTAGTCGACGCTCGATAGTGTAAATTTTTATATGAAACTCGAGTTCGCCCCTAACAAAAATTATTTTCGCTGCCCCCCACTCCCCACACACCTACGAGAGTTTTCAAGCTCTGTCATTGATAGTGGTAGACGTAAACGAAAATCAAGAAGATATTACAGAAGATGTTGGTGGATAATGATAACTTACAAGTGTTGTCATAGAATAAAGGAATTAGTATTGTAAAAATAAATAATATATTTTGTAGAATTTTGTTATCAAGAACATGTAATCCTTGAAAGTTGTAACAACTCAATACAAGACGTATTTGGGGTTTGTCCCCATATTGCCTCTTTTTAATTTGTATAATACTAAAAATGAAACAAATCAACACTTGAATAAATCACTACTAGAAAACTAAAACGGATTTTGACCAATGAAAGCTCATTGATAAAAATCCATTTGTAACCATACCATCTCTTGAATAGCTACTATCTAGTGTAGCTTGCAAGGATGCATAACCACCTTCAATTCATTTGTTAATCGCTATTTACTGAATGTTTTTCTGCTTCTTCACGTCTTCCGAGTTCTATTGTATCATCTATATGATGAGGTTTCACCGAACCATCCGAAAATCGATGGTGACATTCATGGTACGCCTCAACAAGCCATGTAAGAACTAAAAACACCATTACGATCGACAGAAACACTAGTCCCGCCCACACGATTTTTACGTCTCTTTTTACAGGTTTACAATGGTTTTCAAGGATTTCCGCAAACGCATCCTTCACTGTTTGACAATGTAAAAGACTTTCCATTCCAGGATAAGAGTTTAAAAGTATTTGAATTGAGCTTGTGTATGCAACCGCGGTATTATAGTCATTCCTTGATATAGGAATCCCACCATTGCAAATTCCGTTCACAGGATCCACACAAGTAATCAACTTCAGTAGCTTCAAAAAAGAAAAATAAAAATGTCAATAAAATAAAAGTTTGAATAGAAGAGGAAGGGGAGAAAGTGAAGATTGGCTAAAAGTAGTTCAGGTTAAATATGTTGAAGGTTAAAGTTGTTTTCAACGTATATTAAATATGTATGACTCATTTCAACACAAACAGTTATTGATACCAAAACTCTTGCTTTACAAAATAGTCATAATTAAACCATAATTACAACTTATTAATAAGAGTATAATGTACCTCAGGGATGTCGCCTATACGAATATCATTCTCAGAGCAATTGTTTGGCTGGTAGTTATACTCTGGTGGACCGGAGAACGGGTTGCATACTCCAAAAGAAGAATCTTGTTGTATTCGAGATATGTTTGCATTCACCTGCAATATTTCATTCAAACAATTCTTTCGTTAACGACTGTAGGATTTAGTTTTGAATGTTAGTGTTTTTAACCCATTAATTTATAAACGGGGTTGTGTATTATATAGCTGATCCAAATAAAGTTTTTTTTTTAAATGGGTATTTTTAGAAAGACGTGATAGTTTGTGGGTTGTTTTTAGAAAGTCTGAGAAAAATAAGTGTCCAATATTTACGGAATCAAAGTGAATCCATAATTGAAATTTACGGAATCATCACCGTTTGCTAACACTATCACAACATTACTGATTTTGTAAATTAGGTTTACGGATTCTTTAATTTTAGTGTGATAAAATTAATTTTAATCTTATGTATGTATATATATATATATATATAATTCTGTAATTTGTGTTTACGGAACTCAATTTAATAAATATGATATAGATTTTAATGTAATAATAAAATAAAATATTATATATATATATATATATATATATTAGATTAAAATTAGTTTTATCACACTAAAATCAAAGAATCCGTAAACCTAATTTACAAAATCAATAATGTTGTGACGGTGTTAGCAAACGGTGATGATTCCGTAAATTTCAATTACGGATTCACTTTGATTCCGTAAATACCGTCCACAAAACACCTATTTTTCAAAGACTCTCCAAAATCAACCCACAAACCATCACATCTTTCTATAATACCCATTAAAAAATCTCTAAACAAAGGAGCTAATTTGCAAATTAATCATGTCTACTTTTAATGCACACAATTTATCGTAATGTTATTATTGTAATCCTATTTAACGCTTTAGATTTATAAAAAAGGAACACTTTGACATACAATAACCAAGTTTTCAATTGTCTTGTTAAATTCACATAAAGTTTTTTTTTATGTTTTTTAAAGCGACTAGGCCCCTTTTCCGCTTCACGCAAGAGCACTCAACTTTTATTATAATGTTTCAAGCTTGTATTTTTTTATAAATGTTAAAATAATTTAAAACTAAGTTAGGCAAACTTGGTTATCTTTTTTCAAGTTAACTTGAAATAGGTAGTAAAGTGAAGAAAAAAATTCATTGAATAAAGGTAAGTGACTTTATAAAAAATAGAAATACAAAAATAAAATACAATAAAAACTTCATGAGACTTTTATAAGATATATGAAAACTTGGTTACTGTTGTGTGAAGTTACCCTATAAAAATATATCAAAATTGTTTTGACGATTAACCCTACAAGTAAGAGCATAGTCTTTAAAAGTATGTGAGGGTGTTTACTATATTTATGAAATGTTTTTGTGTTGTTGTGATTGAAGGAGAATTAAAATGTTATTATAGATTGATATATTTGAAGAATCATTATTCAATTATTATAATTTTTTAATATTTTTAAAGTGGATAAGAGAGAAAAAAATAATGATAAGGGTATAAAAAGTATTATTTAATTGAAAAGAAAAAAGAAAATATAGTGATTTTTAGTGTAATTATATAGATAAAGATACAGAAACCACTGTGAATGCTGTAAGAAAGAAACAACCACTTTTCGACCTGTTAGCAATCTGCTCATGTTACTGATTGCCATATCTACCTAAAAGTAACAAGAGATATAGTTACCTCATTGACGAGGTCGTAAACTCCCGCGCTAACGTCATTAAGGACTGATTCGGCCGAAAGCAATTGATCACAAGGAAGGATTGAGCTCAAGCTATTGTTATAAGGATCTTGTTGGAACCCCTCAAGCGCCGTACAGGTATCGCCCGCAAATCTGAATAACTTATAACTTATTTTAAGTAATTCGATCTTCAGACACAGTTTATGTCGAGCAAAAGGGAATTAAAGAAACCATACCTTGATAAAAAGAAGTAAGCCCCAAAGAACACCCAACATAGAACAGTGATTAACCAACATAACACAATCAATCTGCAATCATTACAATTAAAATAAAACATGAGCAATTTGCATAAATGATTAGTGATAGTAATCATTTTTTTTGTTGTTTTTGATTAAAGAAGAGTCATATTGCTGGACTTACATGTGAAGAACTCTTCTTATTTTCATGACCCCAACGGCTGCACGGAATTAATAATCATTTTTACTTTGTATAAGAACAAAAAATCTATATATAAACCACATAACATTTGAAATTTGATTAAAAATATCATTTAGGAAGTTATATTAGACTTCTGTAGATGAAAAATGCACCTGTTAACACGATAACCGCAACCAAATTCAATGCAAAAATAACTGTACTTACAATATACCTGTAGTCAAAAGCAAACATCGTTTAGTAACTTAAAACAAATGAATTGAGTTAAGTTTTATTTAGTGATTTAAAAAGTAAAATAAAAGGAAAGTTTTATTGCGTACAACTTCCTAAATTATTTATCCGTAAAAAACGCGTTATTAAAATTATTCATAATTTTGATAATCAAAAGTATGACATATTAACTTGTAATAATCCATATTAGCAATTGACAAATGACACACTTCCGTTGCTTTATTCCACTCACATGGATGATTATGAGCAGAATTAGGAAATGTGGCTTTCGTGTAGACGAAATCAAGTGTTAATAAAGTTTATATATGTGATGATTATGTAAGTAGAATTGTCAGTTTATAGAATCTTACAGAATGCGAAGGCCTAAATCAATCTTATGTCTGTTCTTTCTAGCTTGTCGTTGTATATCATCAGCAGTCGAGTCAAGTTGCCTTGAAGTTGATTCAAGGAATCGAGTGGTGCTTGCATCAACGTTTGTACCTTGTAAGTTGGTTTGTGTCACTTTCATTGCTCCTGTAGTGTTATATATCGTCTTTGACGCATCTTCAGCTGTATCGATGATTATATCAATTATCTTATCCGCCCTCGAATGGAATTTGGTATTCCCTCCAAGTACTAATCCAGTTCCAACTCTGATAACAGAATGTAAATGGTTTTTAGTTTTTGTGTGTACAACTCCATAATGCATGTTATGTCAATTGTTATGGTTTTTCCAAGTAATGTACAACTCAATAATGCATGTTAAGAATGAAATGAAGGCTTACATGGCTAAAAGCGTGAAGAAAGCTGCAAGAATAATATGCCAAAGATAATATTGTTTGTGGGATGCTGGTCTCTTGTGTTTCTTTAGTTTCTTGTTTGTTTTACAACAAGTGGTTGCCACAATGTATATTCCAAAAACGACTCCGCATAAGAGCCATAAGGCCCCAAGCACATATCCTGATATTCCTGTGTATGCGGTTGACTGAAACAATAATACAATTAGCAAAAACAATAGTATTAAAATGTATCATTGAAGTATAACAACTTAGCTGCAATCAATATAGTCTAGTTAAGTCTCTTAAATTTTCTTACATAGGATTGGCTAACTGAAATGAAGGTTGTATCGGATTTTCAATTTTTCCTATCATTTTTTTTCTTTCTAAAACCATTTACTTATTCAAACTTCATATTTTGTTAATACTCAAAATTCACGTCATAAGAAAAAGTTGTTTCATATATTGTTTTTAAATTATATATATAATATAAGTTATTTAGAACTGATATTTGAAACTTGTTTGACTAGTGAATCAGCAAGACAAACTAGTTTAATAAAAGTCTGAGTGCAAAAACACTTGGAAAACTTTTAGAATAGAATACGGGTTAAAACAAACATACACTCCAATAATGAATGTTGGTAATATCGTATCCTCCCTTGTACTTTTTGAGGTTTTCCAAAGGATCAGGCCTGACCGTATCATCTAATATTTGTGTTGCTACGTCTGCAAAAAGAGAAATTTTTATATAAAATAATTAGGATGATTATGTATAAAAGAGATAAAAATACAAAATCATTTTAAGCATAGAACTGCGAAAACCACATACACTTGTATCTATCGTTTTAATATGATTCAATTACATATGATTATCTTCTATGCACGAAGATATACATTATTATGTGACTCTTATGATGTTCTATTTAAATTGATCTTATACTAAACTTGTTATTGAACTTTAGAGGATTCAATCATATACCTTGTTGAGAAGTGGTAGTAGGTTGTCCTTGAACACTATAAAAGCTTGAACTCAAAAGCAATATCATGACAACCCATATAGTGCTCCATCTTAGTCCCATTTTTGTCCTGCATTTTTGTTACATTCATATTATTTAAATATAAATTGAACTATTTTTATGTAAGCGTATCTATTATTATAATAAGATTATATAATTGTTATGTTTACTTTTTATGATTACAAGAATATAATAAGGTTTAAATATTAAAAAGTTCAAAACAGTTATATAATTGGTGAGGAAATAATAAGTAAAGAGAAAATGCTACTTTTTCATCCACAACAGAAATATTTCTCAATTAATCATAAGAACGTAAAACTTGTGATATAAATATATTAAAAAGATAGATATGTGTATGCTTTTTTCTTCCTATTGAAAGCAATTAAATCGTTTAATTGACAATTAAATGTTATTAAAATATTATTAGTGCAGGCTATAAAAGCGTAAAGTAATAAAAGCTTAAAAAGTTGTCATTTTGAAGGTACGAAAGTCGTGATAATACCTCCCAACTTTGACAAACGCCTTTGCTTTATGTTTTATCCCATTAATGTATTTGAATATGCGTCAGAATAACTATAAAAAGTTAAATGTATACGTATATATGATCAGGAAGAGATATCCCAACACAAAATCAATTTTAAGTTAAAAAAATATAAGATATATACATAGACAATTAAGCATATTGTTTTTTCATGTGATAGCAAGGATTTTATATTTTTCTTAAAGTTATGCTATTATGTTTATGTGATTTTTTACTAAAAGAAACTTATTTTATATTAAACGTGTTCGTAAACAAAAGTAGGTTTTACCATTTAAGATTCATTAGAAAAGTTGTATAGTATTAATAAACTTTGCTCAGATGAAATAATTATTATTGTTTTAAGAGTTAGACTTTCTATGTGGTTTGCTAGTGTAATCGAACACAAAAACCGTCGTTCAAAAAAAAACGACAAAGTTACAAGTTTATAATCAATTTTATCATGTTCACTTAAAACTAGTTAGTTCATTTATGACCGGTTCATTACCATGTAATTCAACCAATAGCACCAAAACGCTCGGTTTTTATAAAAATGGTTTGCGTCGATTCGGTTTTAAAAATAAGAATAATTATAAATATTTTTCAAGTTATATTAATATATTATATTATGTATATCACCTAAATAATATCATCTTGAGAAAACAATTGTTAATTTCTATTTCTAGAAGAACTATTTCTTTTACACGACTCCTAATATGCTTTATTATCTCTCACTTAAAAAAATTGGGTTCTTAATATTTAGTAGAGTTAAGTTCGTTTTTGTTCCCTAAGATCTGATAAAAGTAATCATTTTTACTCAGAAGATTATAAATATTATTTTACTTTCAAAAGTTTCATTAGTTGCTTCAATTTAATTCTAAACTTTTTGAAATGAAATGAAACAATTTATAAAACTTTTAAAAATAGTTAAATATTTATAATCTTTTAGAGAAAAATAGTTATTTTTATCAAAACTCTATGAATAAAATAGAAATTAACTCTTGACATTTTAACATTTTAAGTTTTAACTGCTCATTTGAGACTTCTAGAAGAGCTTTTCATCTAATTTTATTAATTGTATCTACCAAATCTCAACGAGAATTTTTTTTAACTTTACCACCAATATATCCTCTTAATATAACACGTACTATGTATATAAAATAATACTCGTCTTAAACCGTAACACCTGTTACCCGACCCATGCCATACGTAACAGACGCATCAGAAGAGAGAGATGAACTCACCGGAATCTATGGAGTTTTCCGGCAGCCGCGGTGGTTGTTCGCCGGAGAAGAAGCTTAATTTAACTGGTTAAAATATAAACTCAATTCTCTTTTAAACAGCTGACATCGGTTATCCAAATCACCAGTTAAACCTTCAAAAACGTGCACCACAAGCAATCACTTTATAAATTTCTTGAAGCTATTTTCTTTTTATACACAAAAGATATGAAAGTTGAAAAACACCAAATTCAAGTAATGTGTTCTATGAAGAGAGAGATATAATGCATGTATGTGTGTGTGTGTAATTGTGTATATATACATCTAGAAAGATTGAAGGGAAGGGTGAATTTAGGTCAAAAAGCATGGGTCAAAGATATTAATTAATCTCAAGAGAATACAAATATGGAATTGAAACTTGACCCACGTGGCGTTTGTATTTTATATTAATTTTTTTAATATTTTATATTATTTTTATATTATATTATATATTATTTAGAAATGAATTTTAGGCCACAGAGGTGTTCTTTCAAACTACAACTTAACATGAGGTACAATATTTGTATTTATATTATATTATATATACAAGTGGGTGTTCTCACAAAATACAAATATGTTCAGCAAAAAATTTACACAAAAACATTTAAAAGAACACAGGTTAAGTTGTAGTTTGAAAACGTTTTTAAATGTGATAGATTAAAATATATAGCTGAAATCTCAAAACATATTAAGTTTTTTTTTGTTTTGTTTATGGGTAACTAATATAAAATTTTATGCAAGTGTTACCAAGTGTAAGGTTATTATGTAATTAATTGTAAGGGATAATATGTAAATAATGTTATAAATATTATTTTACCTTCAAAAGTGTTTGTATCTTATGCATTAAATAAAGTAATTGTTTTTAATTTTATAATATATTAAAATACACATCTCATATATTTTATATATAATATAGATAATACTCTTACGAAGAAGTTTTGAAAAGTAAGAGTGTTACTGTTGTTGAGTTGACGGTTTAAATTGTTTAGCTGAAACATGAGTATAGATTAATCATTACTTGGATAGACTGAAATCGCATAACTATAATGCAACTCATCACTCCAATTTTAAATGTGTCAAAGTGGTTGAAGGGTAGTAGTAAACGTGCTAATCTGGTTAGTGAGTTTGTGATATACGGGTTAAACAAGTTGTAAACAGGTTGGCAAGTCATTGTGTTTAATTTAACGAGTTAAATACACTTCATATATTTAATTTGGTCAACTTGAATACAATTTGTTTATTAAACATATTAAATATAACAATTTAGAACCTAATTATTTCAAGTCGTGTCAAAAGTTACAACCTCTATCAACTAAACATACTCATGAAGGTACTTTGCAAAGAAAAAAAAAACCTTTTTTACCTTTTAGATGAGTTTAAATTAAATGAAACGAAACGAAGTTCCAAGACATGGATATTTATTTACTATATATGATTTTATGAATTTGTACAAAAATAAAAATAAAAAAACGTCAATATAAGTCTACAAGACATTTACATTAGCAAAAAGTCGTATATGTAATTTCCGTATATGTAATGATTATGCTAGTAATTGATATTTATCGTTAATTCCAAAGAGGCAAAGATAAAAGTAGTTGATACACAACTAATTTTAATACATCTTTAATTCTTTGTTTTAAGGTATTAATCCTTACTCCAAAAGCACTTTGTAAAATATATGATTGAACACATATTTTATCAGCATTAAAAGTATATATTTATAATTTATTGTGTAAATTAGATGATGTTAAAATAAGCCGATTAAATTAAAACAGCTATAGAATGCTAACCATCAAATTGACTATTAACAACTTGATGAACAACTTTTATGACATGTGTAACGATGACAAAATCGACAATAAAAACAAAATACATTTAACATACTTAAGAACCATCATTATATGCCAATGTTTATAAAAGTATATATAGTTTATTGGACACATGTAAAAGTTGGGAGTAGTAGAATTTGGAATGGGTGTTTAATAAGAAAGGACGAGTCAATGTAATAAAATCGTCTAAAAGTCCTAAGGTTGTTCAGATGAACTATATGTTTAACGTCATATAGTATATTATTTATATAAATTAGAAAATAAAAGGTTTTTATTGTGGTTCAATTCAGTTGTTTCAGATATTTATATACATATGTTCATAATCGAACTATAAAATTTGATATAAACAAAATAAGCATCATCAAACTATTCATTTCACATTTAGTTCAATTATGTATTACATGTGTTGAATAAATTTAAATTGTTATAAGCTATTACTTTTTACGAAGATATGCATGTTAGATTACATCAAATAAGAAATAATTAAGATTTAAGAATTATAAAACTTATAATTTAAAGATAAGATATAATGATAATCCTTTTTATGATTTAGTATGTTTTAATAAATTATTAGAATAAAATAATATATATTAAATGATTAGATATTTAATCATTCTAAATTATTATTTAATAGAAAAAAATATGATAAACAAAAAATTAAAGTTCATTAGAAGTCGACATGTACGACAACCTAAGTTGCTTGATCATTGTAATAAAAAGATTATTCAATTTATATATTTACTTGAAACTTTAACCCAAACGATTCCAGACAACTACGTCATAAGTTTGTTTTCGCGAGTTCTAGAATACAATATCAAATTTGGCCCCAAACCAAGTAAATCTAGACATTTCTATAGAACTTAACAACATGTTTGGTCAATATAAAGCAACCGTTAGAAATGTCATATCCTAGAACGTTATACTAGTTATTTCCTAACCACACAAAACATTTATATGTTCACCTTTTGTCCATTTTGGCCAACAAATACGTTTAAAAATTGATTTTATAACTGATCTATAAAAGGTTTATGACAATGTAAAAAATGTTTAAGTCCTATGTTTATTTAATATTGTAGGTGGTCATTTAGATGTCTAAGTAGATTGGTGAATCATTCTTAGCCCAACTGATCAAGCTGATATACTCAAGACATATAAATAATAAGATCATGAGTTCAAGTTTTATACACTGAGCAAAATTGTTTAGGATTGAGCTAATAGATTTTCTCGGTTATGAATTTCCTCCTAAGAAAGTTGGGGTGCGGTTTTGACTGGAAAACAGATAAATGAACTCGTTTGAAATAACAGTTATCCTCCAAAGTAAATGTTGTTAAAAAAAGTGCCTCTTTTTTATTGTATAGTAAGTGTCATTCTCTTGTTAAGCGTCCTTAGTTGATTTAATTGGCAGCTAATCGGTGAATTCAACGTTCAAAATATTGATAGCCGTCAAAAAGCATTGGCCTCAACTAGTTGAGTTTAATCCGTTTAATCAGATAATTTTATATTGCATAACTCTGTTTTTTATCATTAATTTACGTTAAATTAAAATATTGACGTCTTTAAGTTTAACACTCATAAATTTTCTTTTTCCTCTTATTTATATAATAATAATTACCAACTTAATTATGCATATTTCGTTATATTATATGCATAATAGGTTGTAACCATCTCTTTTTTTAATCTTTAACTTTTTTATTTAACCCACTTCTATATTTTTTTACAATTTAGCTCAAATATATTTATTTTACTTTCAACTTTAGTCCTCTATACATTTCATATTTTAAATTTTTTTCGTTTTTCGGTTAAATTTTTGCAAGTTAACACGCTGCAACATCCATGGATGGTTCAACGTTTTTACAATTATTCCTCCCCTCCCTCTTTTTTAGCCTCAACGCACGTGCTGGTTCTAGATCAACTTACCTATTGTTATAGATCAACTTACCTATTGTTATAGATCTTTTGATTTTTTTATTCTATTTTCTTAATATGAGCTTTGTCAATATTGGTGTTCATTGAAGATAATGTGTCATTAATATTATTTGATATGGTTTTACGCCCCCAACAGCAACGCGAGGGCTCAATATTAGTTAGATTTAAATGTTAATAAATTTTATAAAATTTCAAATGTATCATTATAACATGCTTATTCTAGAACTACGTTGTGGTATAAATTTCACTTAAAATGTATTTGTCCATCATATAAATTCCGAATGTCCATATGCTTAATGTAATTAATGTTAATGATTGTAGTTTTCTAGTTGTTATTTTTTTTCCTGTTACGACATGCTTGTATGTATTACGTATCAACGTTCAGACGTCAATTTTCATATCTTTTCTTTTTAAATGTAATATACTAAATAATATGAATGAGCTTGCCTCATCCACATCTTTGCTACAGTTTAGTTTTTTATCTAAAATTTCAAATGTTATCGCATGGTCATCAAATTTTCATTTTTCTTGCATTCAACACGTGGGTCGGTAATGTTTCGATGTTAGTTTTTTTCATAGTTTTATACCTCAATTACATCATAGTGCTTTTAATAAAAGTTTAATACTTTTATGGGGTACTTAAATAGCTTAATTAGCAATACTAGCGGCCAAGTTGCATGGTAAAAGTTGCTTTTGATTGCCAATGTCATGTGTTTATCTTTTTGCAACTTTATAACTAAAAAATATTGTTTAGCTAAACAAGACGAAATAACACAGTATTTTTATAACTATATAATCGAACTGCTCTATACAACTTCGTATACAACAATTATAAATATGAAGATTAAATTGTAAAATATAAATTCATCACACCACCTTATCTACTCCTGGATCTACCACGAAGAGTGTCAAAAACAAGTAAACAACACACACTCATGAGGGGGGAGGGGTGACGAACGCCTCAGACCCAATCTCCTTAGAGGCCCAAATTTTTTTATGTTATATATGAATGTTATAATTTAAGAAAAATAAAGGCTATTAATAACTTATTAACAAGCTCAATTACAATTTAATTATTTTAGCCTAATTATATATTAATTAGCCTAATTATATATTAGAGGACCTTAAGGTTTATTAACATTTTAATTACTTTAGTTCATTACCAATTATCCAATCTAAACCTATTTACAAAAAAAACATACATAGTAAACACGTTTTAAGAGTGTTTCAATTAAGTCATTCATATTTTTTTTGTTTCAATCAGATCACTGACACTTTTATTTGTTCAAATCAGGCCGCTAAAGTTTTAAAAGAGTTGTATTTAGATCACTCATATATATATATATATATATATATATATATATATATAT
>BJCM01087770.1:0-14381 GCA_018326385.1 Flaveria bidentis
ATAAAATTTTAAGAAAAATAATTTATTGTTCAATTACTTAAAGTAACTATTTATACGTACTTATAATCATATTTTATCTTCAATCATTATTTTATAATCCATAAAATTTTTATTAATAATTATTTACTATTTTATTTGTTTAATCCGTGTATTACACGGTGACTAACCTAGTATATGTATAAAAATAGATAGAAATAAAAAGAATAACTTTGGTGTATTAATAACAAACCTCAAATTAAATCTTCAATCGTCTCCCTACACCTTTGCTTTATTTCTAGGAAGATTGTTTGACATGATAAGAAAATTTATAAGTAAATTATATAAATAATAAATTGATATTAAATTATAACATATCGATTAATTGATCATACGATTAATAAATTTTTTTGTGGCAGATTTCTTAACAAAGCGGCAATCGTGACACCGGAAGACAAAATCAACCCAGATGGATCAGCATCCGACCCGTGGAATCTCTGTAGCATCCAGCAAATAGAAGAACTAAAATGTGTATTAAAAGTTATACCCGTATGGGCTGCAGCCATCATATACTCTATTGCGATGGCCCAACAACACCAATATGTTGTTTTCCAGGCCCTTCAATCCAACAGACGTTTCTTCAACTCCAATTTTCAAATACCAGCTGCTTCCTACACCGTTGTCACCATGATCACCTTAGTCATCTTCGTACCCATATACGACCGCATCATTGTCCCCTGGCTCCGTCGCATCACCGCCAAGGAAGGCGGTATATCACTCCTCCAAAGAATCGGGTTTGGGATATCTTTAACAGTTTTAGCTTCACTGGTTTCGGCTTTGGTGGAGGAAAAAAGAAGAAATCTTGCCCTTACAAAACCCACATTAGGTTATGAACCCCATCGAGGGGCGATTTCATCAATGTCAGCATTATGGTTAGTCCCACAGCTATCCTTGGCTGGGTTCGCTGAGTCTTTTACTGCCATAGGCTTAGTTGAGTTTTACTACAAACAGTTTCCTGAAAACATGAGAAGTGTTGCTGGTGCATTTTTCTTTTGTGGGATGGCGGCATCAAGTTATTTAAATGGTTTCTTGGTGATGATTATTCATCGGGCGACAGAAGGGGCGGCCACTGGGAACTGGTTGCCAGAAGATCTTAACAAGGGTAGATTGGACTACTTCTATTTCTTGATAACTGCCATTGGCATCTTGAATTTAGGCTACTTTTTGGCTATATCAAGGTGGTATAGGTACAAAGTTGTCGGTGCCGCCCATGGTGGCGGCACTATCTCGGTGCAAATGGAGAAGAAATCTGATAAATCTCTAGTTTAAAAACTAATAACTATATTTATGAGGCTTATAGGAAGTAGATTGTCAGTTATCAAGATATAGGTCTAACTGTACCAAGATTATGTCCATGCATATGTGTAATAATAATCTTTGTTTGGCCTGTAAACCAAATCCACCCACTGCTCAGGGAAAGTTAATATTTTTTGCAACTTTGATATCAAAAATTTAGTTTAAAATCTAGAATAAATAAACATAAAGATGACTATTCAAATGAAGCAGTACTAACCCTGTTTAGTTTCATGAATTGACCTCCAGATATGAATTAAGCGTCAAGAAACACCAAGGTATGATGCGGTGAAACTAATGGCCGGCTAAAATCATTTCTCTAATGCGCTTGTTTTTACTTGTTGTTATTCAAAACTGAATCATATACTTGATTTTTACATGGGTGTTTCTCAAAAACCTAACTTTGAATCATATACGCGGTTCAGCTTCCACCCATAACTTTCTTTTAATCGGATTTCTGTTCAGCAATAAGCCTTAATGCGTACCTGACATCAAACTTGATTAAGTTGCTGTTTGACAGCTTCTTAATTAACCTTTTAATAGTTCAGATGTCTGAATGGTTCAATATTTAATGGTTCAAACTGTTTGTTACGCAAACAAATGTTTGAATGGTTCAGATATTTGCCTCTGAATGGTTAAGCATTAATATTAGTGCTGGATGGTTAAAAGGTCTAATGCTGAATGATTAAAATCTTTTATCTGAATTGGTCAAACATTTGTATTTGAATAGTTAAACGTTATACTAGTTATTAATGGTTTAAAACACTTAATAGTTCAACACTTAATGATTCAGATTTTTTATTGGTTCAGCATTTAATCATTTAAAAGTTACCAAACAGTCCCAAAATTTCCTTTCTTTCTAGGCCCTTTTTAAAATTAGCATATTTCTTGATTCACCGCTTGACCATTACCTTCCCTTGTGAAAATCTCATGTTCATCTATTACAAATATTTGTGCTTTTTTTCCAACGGGATTTATCTCAATGGTTAAAGTCTCCTCCACAGTGTAAATCTTAGTGCGTCAAATTAATTAAAATGATAGATACAAGCCTTAAAAAATGTGGATATGGTTTATAATAAATATTCATGTGTAGAAACATGCATAGATAATAAAGATAAACCTATAAACATGTTTACATAGGAATGAAGAAAAATGATTCATGAATTGTGATGACTGAATACTTGGATATTAAAGTGTTATAGCTTATCTTCCAAGAAAAAAGCTAGTAGTGTATTATGTTTTTATGATGTAATGGTTTATTAACTAAGGATGTGGATATCGTTTTACTTATGAAGAGAAAGAGCATATGCACCAACGATTCTAAAAGGAAAGAAAGTGAGAGATCGGTACAACGGTAAAGACAAACATCTGGGGGAGTAAAATAAAATAGATGGAAAAAAAGAGATGAATCTGGTATTTAGAACAAAAGTTTCGAAAGAAAATCCTATAGTGTTTGGATCGAACTAAATTGCAACTATGTGATGTGTTAGAAAACTAAATCAATGCACTAAAACTCATTTTATAGATGACACTAGCACCTTGTACAGAGGCGTACTAAATTCCTTCATAAACACTGATTGTACTCTGATTTGATTCAAAAAGTAAGTTACATCATTGTTATAATTGGCTCATATTGTCTAAATTTACAAGAATGCATGGAATTAAATGTTTTAGAATTAAAAAGCTTGTCGCCTATTGGTATTAAGGTGTGTAGGAAAGAGGGAATTTAGATATTCCATTAGAAATTTTAAACAAGTGATAAGGTTACAGACTAGGATGTTACAAGTAGCAACCTAGATATTCAACCATATGAATTGAAAGGATAGGAAGAGATACATATCAGAGATGATGAAATTAATATTATTTTTCTCCTTAACCCATAATGACCCATGGTATCATCTACCGATTAATGAAACACAGGGTGTCTTCATCTTTTTAGGCCAACAATTTTGTTCTAACTATAAAGTCATTTTGGATGAAAAGCCCAAACTAATGTTTTCTGAACCGAATCAAATGATGAACCGATCACGTTTATATATATAGGAGATGAATTAAATGAAAACAATGTTTATAATTATTAAACGTAAAAACCACCACTACCCAATGACATAATTCATATATGATTTAATATTTTAATTATTTAAAGTATATTTAAGAAACTTCAACCTTATTCATTAAGATCATTGTATATTTTTTAAATTTAAACTTCAAGAAAAAATGATAATGATGAAACGACTTACATATACGTAACTTGCATAAGTTACATTTACGTAACTCTTAGTTGTACATCTTGTAGCACGTACATACATATACATAACCCCTACATATATGTAACTATTAGTTGTATAATTTGTAGGACGTATCTATATATATGTAACCCTTGATTTTCAGTTAAATATATTTTCAACATAAGTATTTTATGGTTATATAAAAAACTTAACAATAATCTTATATTCAACGTTCCAATTCATCATTCGACCTTCTTGTTAAACCTATTAAAATCCAAAATATCAAAATAAAATCATAAAACATCAAAAATTTGGTTTGATCCGATTTCTTGTTCCTGGTCCTAGCACGGACCCTGTCAAACCACCTGGTTCGTTGGCAATTATAAGAATTAGGGTGGATCAGACCGATCAGCCCTTCGAAGCCTAATGTAACCTGCCAGTCCGATCGAGTCACAAAATAGTATCTTGAACATACATATGCATCCTGACTGTTGAACGGTCTAACTTTAACCATATGACACCTAGATGCATGTTGACTTTTGACCTGTCCAACTTTAACCATATGACTAACTACAACCACATCACTAATGAGTTCTTAATGATATTCTTAGAATTATGATAGAGTTCTCTAGATAATATGGTATATATTATATGTATGTATAAAAAACTCTAGAATAGAATAATCTAGAAGTAGATGTAAGTAGTATAAATAGATAATTGGTACTTCATTTTCAAACCACCTCAAGATCCTTATAACATTAAACATAGTATTTGTGTTATAGTATAGTTTTCAATAAATAGTTATGTTGTTCTTTTATTTGTCCTAAAAACAAGTGTTAGATTCTAAAATAAAAGAATAAATCACAAAGATTTTTTTTAAGAAATTATTTTTTCCAACAAATGAACATATCAATAATTATGAAAATATATGTTGGGCTTAAAATAAAACCAATTTTTTATTGGTTTGTAATATCAAAACTATACCTTTTTTTCTCCTCAAACCTTAGTGACACCTATGGTATCTTGTACATATTAATGAACCACACGGTCTCTTCTTTGTTTTGGCCAACAATTTCAATTAGCAAAAAGTTTTTTTTATAAAAATCTCAAACCAAGATTTTTTGAAACTAAATTGAAAAACAAACCAGCCACCTTACTAGTCAACTGGTGGAATCGGATTTCAGAAACCGGATTTAAGAGATTTTAGTGTTATTTGAAAAGAATGATTAGCCATTTAGGTCATTTTTGATGAACTATTAAACACACCCGAGCATACCTTTAATGTGGTCCTTTTGTAATAATTTTCAAATTTATCATATTCATTTCCAGACACTTCCGCATGGGGCTTGTTAATAACAATACGATCATATGACCTCATGTTAATCATGTCGTCCTTTAACATCTTTTCTACATCAACTTTAAGCACGACTTTGGCTACTTATTTTATTAGGCAAGTCATGTTGATATATGATATCTCTATACGTGATTTTAAGTTCATTTGTTGAATAATAAAATGTTTCACCTGATATTATGTTAAAATTTAATTGTATATTTATATAAATAAAGTTTACTTGTGTCATTGTATAAGGTCACCACCAGCTTTGTGTCATCTCCAAATCTTTTATCGAGGCTACGAGAAAAAGTCAAATTGTCGTCTTCAACAATAGGGATTAGTTGTAATGTCTTGTAAAGTGAGGTTGCATAACACCCTGTTTAAAAAAGTTTGTAATCACAATATCATTTGTAAAGCTTTGGTAAAATATATTTACTTAAATCTGAAACATACACAAAATTGTTTTGCCATAATTCTGAACATTTAAGGTAATTAAACAAGGAACACATATCTAAGACGCCAACAATGATGCCCGATAAAGCCTAGATCGACACAAATATTAACATTAATTTAAATTTTGAAATCATATCCTAATAATTAACAGTCATGTCCGATAATGCTCATAGGTCAACACAAATATTAACACTAAATTATAATTTGAAATCATATCCTGATGATTAATAATCATGACCAATAATGCCTTAGATCAACGTAAATATTAACATAAAATTACAAATTGAAACCATATGGTGATGATTAAGAATCATGAACGATAATGCCTAAATCAACGCAAATATTAACATTAAATTATAATTTGATACCATACCTTGATGATTAAAAATCATAACGAGTAATGCCCTAAATCAACACCTATATTAACATTAAATTAAAATTTAAAATCATATCTTGTTGAAAAACAATCACGACCGAGTTTTAAAACTCCATCATCATCGCACCTACCGTCCCATCAAGTTTATTATGATGTGTCGGTTTTACATGTACAATATCATTTGTTGATTTAAAAAAGTGTGCCCCGGATGAGAATTTCAAATTGCAACATATAAAAGTTATTGTTTTACTAAAAACATATGTTACAGTTAAAAAGTTATTGTTGGCGATTGAAAAAACATTACATTTACAACATTCAAAAAGCTTGTTTTTATGTTTAAGGGGTTGTTTGGTAGACTATTAATTAATATCTTAATGGTTCAGATGTTTGAATGGTTCATCATTTAATGATTAAGACTGTTTGTTTTGCAAGCAAATGTTGAATGGTTTAAACATTTGTCTCTGAATGATTAAGCATTATACTAAAGTTGAATGGTTAAGAGGTCAGATGTTGAATGGTTAAGGCATCTTATCTGAATTGGGTCAGACATTTGTATTAGAATAATTAAACGATATACTAGCTCTTAATGATTCAGACATCTTAATGATTTAATACTTAATAGTTTAGAACTCTTATTGATTCGGCATTTAACAATTCAAAAGTTGTCAAACATCCTATAAGTGGTATAAGTATGATTTATGTTTCACACAAGTGTACCTGGTCCTTGAGGCTGACATAATTCTTCAAGAGAATCGTTTCTGAACCACGTATTTCATAATAAGATGGAAGAGGTTTTATGTTCATTTCACACAATGGCTCAGTCTTTAAACAGGGCAGAGAAAAGTAAATGGTTGTTTTTCACCCAAACCTTTAGTATAAGTATAGGTGTGATACTGCTTCAATTTTCCACTTAAAAAACCATGAGAGGCATCCTGCATGTACAAAAACTTTACAAATAAAAATATACTAAATATAGTGGGAAGGAGGGTGCGTAAAAAACTAATGATTCGATCACGTTAAATACACATAAACGTTAGCTAAGATGCTTTAAAGATAAACTCAAATTGTGGAGGAAAACTTAAACAAAACAAAATTTCAACCACACGATGGATAAAGAGAATCGCTCACCCCGAAACAGAAAGATGAAGATATTATGGGTTTGATTAATCAGTAGAAGCTTAAACGGTTCATTATCATGGGTCTAAGTTTCACTTTGAGAAAAATGTTTAGAGTTTAGCCGGAGATTTTTCTAGTAATAAGTTTTCTCCTAAGTGGGTTGAGGGTGCGGTACTGACTGGAATTCGGATACATGACCCGGATTAAGATGGAACATATTCTACGAAGCAAGGTCGTACAATTACCATAAATAAAAAAAATCGAAATCAATTCGTTTCTTCTGTCAAACCTAATAGGCCCAATCACAAGCCCAACATATATTTGCGTAAACCAACCTAATGCCCTAATGGTAATGGGCTATTGTTTCAATTTGCTCAGTTTGGACTCAAATGTATAAAATGGAAACACTGGGCCTGGGCTTTAATTTGCAGAAGAAAATGCCGTACGACAAATCCCAACCTAAGCATGAGTTTAAACTTGGTGCGACCGGTTAGAGATGTACGTTTCGGGTTTTGGGCCGGACCCGAAACCGGTTTCAAACCAGGTTGGGCCCAATCGGGTTTTTTTTACCCGGGTATTGGTGAACCCGGGTCGGGTCCGGAACCAGGTACAATACCGGGTTTAGTTTATTTTTTCTAATTTTCTTTTCTTTTTTTATGTCCAATACCGGGTTCAATTCAGGTTTAGACCGAGTCGGGTTAGCTAAAAGACTCAAAAACTAAACCCGGTTCCAACCCTACGGGTTTATATGGGTTCGAACCAGGTATGCCTCCCATCGGATTGTACCCGAACCCGAGTCCGGGTCGGATCCGTACCCGGTTATTTTATGCATCTCTACAACCGGTGCAACCAGAAACATGCAAACAAACAAATTTCTTTTGATTCATATCATCAATACAATTATAAAAAAAAACCAAAAGGAAATGAGTTAAAATGGAAAAATGGTTAAACCGTTTGTTTAACAACAGACACCCAACCAATTGCCCCACAGCCGGCGAACAAATCCGGCGAGAAGATAGCGGTGGTTATTTTTCCCTTTCTGTTTTTTATATTTTATAACTTTTCAATTTATTTATTAGGTATTATTGTAACTTTCCTATTTATTATAAATGTTCGAAAATTTTATATTCTTTATTGTTTATAATCAAAAAGTAATTATTTTAAATTTAAAAAATGTTTCACCAGTTTTCCAAATTCTCGCAAAAGAAAATAATCTATCTTGTGTTACAATAACTATGCATGTTTCAAAAACAAAAGTAATTTTTAAGATAGAGAATCTATATTGTTTATAAATCTCTAATGTTTTAATAAATAAGAAAATTGTAACAGAAAAACTCGACAATTTATTAAAAAAATAGTTTAAATCGTAACAACTTTCCTTTTTGAAAATATTGACCCGTTGTTTATAATAAATCTCGTCCCTTCAAGAAGATTAAGTTTAAAATATATAATATGCTTTAAAAGGAAATAATAATAAAATTTAACATTATTTTTGTAAAAATTGAGGTGCATATCAAAATTCAAAACTTATTTATCGTACTACCATTTTAAGAACCTTGACCCTTTTAAAAAAATACAAATTTGTTAAAAAAACGTGTCACTAAAGGATTATGAAAAGATTTCTAAAAAACTTCAAATAAGTTTATAGAAATTTTTACATATAACAAAGATTTATGGTAAGATTTTCAAAAAATATTCAAAAAATGTAAAATATATATATATAATTATGATTTAAAAATAAAGAGATATTATTATAAAATTATAAAAGATGGCGAGATTTAATAAAAAAATAAATTATTTAATATAAAAAAATTATTGTTAAATTATTATTAATTGGAAGGTATTCATAAATTTATCAATCTATCAATACTAATAAAATAAGTTTTTTGTGTGCCACTTGTTGCAATTATAGAGTTACTAAGTTTTGTTTTCTCGCGTATCTCTCTTAATAAATGTCACATTAACTACAAATGATATTATTTAAATTTTTTTATATTATATATATAAACTTTTTGTAAAAGATATCTTTCTACACATACAATTCATAAAAAAATATAAACTAAAAAAAATTCAAAATTTTTTTCTAACTTTTAAAAAACACAATATATCTTAAAACGTGTTGCTTTTTAAAATAAATTCTTATGAAACAAAAGTAATTAATTTCAAAGTTATAATAAATAAATTATTAAAAATGGCACTTTTTTAAAAGTGGTTTGTTATCAACCAATTTTTTAAAAAACCAATCAAAAAAATAAAATAAAATATGATATCGTTATTTTATCACTTGTACGTAATGTTAATCATATATTCTATCGAAAGACTGTTTTACAATTAATTAATATTATTAATAACTATTTAATATTTTGTTTATTCAATCCGTGTAATATACGAGATACTAACCTAGTTTATTTAATAAATATAAAGAAAAAAAGATATTTGAAAATTAGATATTTGTCTTTTTAAAAATAAATAAACAGTTTAGACGGAAAAATAATTGAAAGAGTGAATATGATGAATAAATGGAAGAATGAGAGAGATTTGAAAATTAGTATTTCGTTTGAGATTAGTGATTAAAATGAAAATAGTGACAACAAAAACAAAGGATAAAATAATGTCTAATCAACAAAGGATCCAAAATGATAAAATTCTAATAGTTATAGTTTTTAAGACAAAATTAGTTTGTATTAGATGCTCCTCCTATCATTGTCTTCTTGTAATGATAAAACATAATAATAAATAACAAATTTATATAATTTATAGAAAAAATAATAAAATAACATAAAATAGTTTAAATGTAGAATATAATGATAAATACATATAATAAATTATATAAAATATATAACATAATACACTGATATTTATCCTAATAAAACAGCCCAACACTTATTTGTATAAACCGGCCTAATGCTCTAATATTAATGGGTGATTGATTTCACTTTGTTCAGTTTGGGCTTTAGTGTAGAAAATGGAAACGTTGGGCCTGGGCTCAAATGGAGCAATAAATTGACCTTATATAGACTTGCAGAAGAAAATGTCACACGACAAATCCCAACCTAAGCAGGAAATAAACGTATAGAGCATTAATTTAAACTTAGTGCAACCAGAAACATGCAAACAAACAAATTTCTTTGATTCATATGATCAATACAATTATAAAGAAAACCAAAAAAACAAAAATAGAAGTTAACACTTCCGAGTAAACCCGATTAGCCATCAAACAACCCGAAAAGAAACCCGGTTACATTTATACAACACAAAAATATAGATATATACAACTTATAAAAAGGCCGAATCCACAATCCTTTTTGCAACAAACTCCGGTATGCAAATCCCTTTCAACACGAAGACAAACAAAATGAAAGAATATTGTGGACTTCGTTACTTCAAACTACGATACTTTGACCGGTCAACCCATCCTCAAGCCGCAACGATCCATCCTTCATCAAATTAACACTCAAGCTCTTGAATCTCTCTCTTGAGTATTGTCGTGATGCCTTCCTCCAATCAGTTCCTGCTTTCATCATTGCTACAAATTCCTCGAAACTAATTTGACCGTCCTGAGACAATGGTTGATAAACCGTTAGAAGTCAACAAATCATTAGATTTTAGTCGGGCAGTTTCGATCTGTTACTTATGAATGAATCTATAGAAAGACATGAGTTAAAATGGGAAAATGGTTGAACCGTTTGTTTAAATGGATCTGTAGCCCACAATATTTTCTAACAGCATAAAACTTTCTAAATTCTTTTATTCAAAAAATAGATTATTACTTAACAAGACATTCTGATCATATTTGACTACAAATTATTTCAGCACATAATCATAGCTCAGCCCCTTTCCATATACTTTTGAGTTTTGACCCGTTATCCAGACCGTTTAACCTGCCTATCTTGTCATGTCTAGTGATTGACATTCAATAACGTACCTTGTCTGTATCAACCTCTTTCATGATTTCATTAAGTACTTGGATGTCTACTTGACCCGGTTCATATAACACTTGTTCGAGCTCATCAAGCTCGATATAACCACTTCCATCTTTATCAAAAAACATAAACGCTCTGCGAAGATGTTCATCGTTTTCCATCTTTTGTAAATGAATGGTCACTGCTACAAACTCTCCATACTCGAGTACTCCATTGCCATCAACATCAGCCTTGTGAATAAATTCACAATAGTAAATTTAAGTACTCATATCATGATATTCAAAAAATACTATTTGTATAAATGTACATGACATACCACATCCATGAGCAATCGAATCTCGGGTTCAGCCAACTGTGAACCGACTTTCTTTAATCCTGCTTTCAGTTCATCAAATGTAACTTTCCCATCACCATCAGAGTCCATCAATGTAAACATATCTCTAATTACTTCAACTTCTTCAATAGACAGGTGCTCTGCGATCACCTACACCATCCAACCAACAAAACAAATTCTTAATTACACTCGAATGTAAGATCCAATATGGAATTGTTGGTTTCTAAATAAACATTAATAGTACAAACAAAAATGGTCATGCTTACTCTTAACGCTTTCTTTTTGAATCTGTTCATCACTTGGAATTGCTTCAGTCTCGTTCTCACTATATCCCCTAACGGTACATTTGAAGCTTTCTTCTCATTTTGTATCCATGGATGTTCTACAAGAGAAAATAAGAGACAATGTCATGTTGACTTTGACTATTATGGTCAAATGCGGACTTTGCAGCGTCATTGCCAAATATGATTTCTACATTTCTAGAGACATAAGCGACAACTATGCATCTTTTCATAACTGTCATTATCATCATGCACGTGTTGGTATTATGACTTTCAGTAAAGTTAAACAATTCAAGCTCGGGTAGTGTTAAGCTTTGACTAAAAAAGTCAAAAGACATCTCATGAACTTACCAAGAACCTGTTGGGCAGTTAATCGCTTCTTGGGATCAGGTTCTAACATCTGTTTAACGAGACTTTTAGCATTTTCAGAAATTTGAGGCCATGGTTCCCTCTTGAAATCAATAACACCTCGAAGAATTGCTAAAGCGACACCTTGTTCAGTTTCTACAATCAAACAAGTAAGAATTAAAGATTAGCACCAAAATATCAGATCTTAAAAATCTAAACAAAGCATCTTGTGTTTGTAGTAATACCTGCCCAAAATGGAGGAACTCCACATAATAATATGTAAAGAATCACTCCAGCACTCCATATATCAACTTCTGGCCCGTAATTTCGCTTTAAAACCTCGGGTGCCATGTAGTAAGGGCTACCCACAATTTCAGAAAATCTTTGCCCTGAAACAGAAATTCAATAAAAGGTAAAAGATTGCAATAACTATGTCTTTTTTACTAGTTTTGAATCACAAAATGATGCCCAAACACTCCAGGGATTCTTGTCAAAACAGGTCAGATATTAGTAAATGCCAAAATGGTTTGGGTCAAGTTGACCCTAAACACTTTTTTGTCTCTTTGTAATAACTTTTTAACAAAATAATTCATGCGTTAGATATGATTAATGTTATAAATCTTCAAGTAAGCCCGTTTAAGAGGTTTTATACATTAAAATCATAGTTCATGTGAATTCACTCATTCAACATTGTTTCTTGCCTACAACATTTATTTGACCCGTTTAAGATTTTAAAAAAAATATCAAATCAGCTTGTTGGCCACGATCTATAAAGAACCCGAACTTCACACAAGGCTAACCCCGTGGGCGGTGAGCCATGGTTCGAACCCATGACTTGTTGGTCAAAAAGTAACAGCTTCTACCCCAATACCACGTCTTCATATTTTGACTAAATTAACATGAAAACGACACCCAAATGGAATCTAATCATTCAATCCAACACCACCTACTCACCTACTCCAAATCCTCCATACCCTTTAGAAAAATCCTTAATTTGATCTGATGTTTATAACAACTAATTAGTGAATTTCAAAACAATATTTCAATTTCAATCAAAAAATTAAGGGAATTTCAAGAATTTGGAGTTAAATCTAAAGATTTCAACACCCAATTCCAAAAGCTTGCAACTTCAGCATCTTAAGATCCAATTAAACCCGATTAGACACTAACCCAGAAAAATTAAACAGAAATTATCAAAGAAAAAACATAATCAACGACACCCTAATCAAGAACAACAGATTGAAATACCTGGTTTGAAGAACACAGAAAGCCCAAAATCAATAGCTTTCAGAGCCGAATTCTCCTTCTTATTCGCAAACAAAAAGTTCTCGGGCTTCAAATCCCTATGAATCACACCATTCTCATGGCACATCTTCACCACTTCCGCCACCGTCTTCGCGATTCCGGCAGCCGCACGTTCACTGTAATGCCCTCTAGCCACAATCCGATCAAAAAGCTCTCCACCCTCACAAAGCTCCATCACCAAATGAACAGCTTCATGATCCTCATAAGTGGCCCTAAGCTTCACGATATTGGGGTGCTCCGGCAACGTTGACATGATCGCCACCTCTCGCCGCACATCCTCCACGTCAACGGCGGTTCGGAGCTTCTTTTTGGAGATTGATTTGCAGGCGAAAGCTTGTTTGGTTTCCCTATCGGTGCAGAGGTAGGTGACTCCGAATTCGCCCCGACCCAGTTCGCGACCCAGGATGTACTTGTCGGAGATCCGGGTCCGGTGGGTGGCGAGTTGGGCGAAATCGTTGAGGACTCGGATCGGGACGGGGGTTTCGGCGTATGGGTTGGGTCTTCGTTGTTTGTTGTTGTTGTTGTTGCGCTTTTTCTCTTGTGGAGTTGGGGGTGGTTGGTAGTGTTTGGACTCCGGTGCGTCGGGTCGGAGGCAGGTGGTGCAGTTGCCCATGGTGGTGGTGGTGGTTAGTGGTGGTGGTGATGGTGGTGGTGATGGTGATGGTGGTGGTGATGGTGGTGGTGATGGTGGTGGTGGTTGGGGAAGGGGGTTATTAATAATTATAATAATTATAATAATAATAATAATATTATTATTATTATTGTCGCCGGAGAATGAAGGTTTGGAGTTGGAGAGGCGGGCATTTCACGGCAAATGGGAGTTATGAAACCGAAAGGAAAACGCGGGGTGAGGGGATGAAAAGAAGGTTTTCTTTTCGCTAAAAGTCAAATTTATTGTTCTACCGTATTATTATTATTATATTATTTTGATTATTTTTAGAAGACGACGTGTTATATGAGCATCCATTTTTATTATCAAATATTAAGTCAGAGGTTTTTTCGATAATAGGTTTTATAAAAAATTAAATTTTAATAATTTAAACTATTAGTAATTAACTTGGTTGCTAATAATTTTAATTTTTACTTTTGTTACCGATTGTAATCCCAGTATTATAATTAACATATATTGTCGCACCCTTAATTTCCACAAACGGGGTTTTACCGTTAGGCGTGTGACATACTAGGATCTCAGACACGGTCATATCAAACGACACTAAATGAATTTAAAAATAAACGTTTGACTTAAACCCATAGTAGCATAACTGAAATGAATAACAGTGCGGAAGCGAATAACGAAATGTAAACAATACTGAAAGTTGTAAGTACTATGTCAAAACTAAATGTTCAATGCAAGT
>BJCM01087771.1:0-13095 GCA_018326385.1 Flaveria bidentis
ATCCATAAAAGCTTCCATCTTAATTGACCAGGAAGTGTAATTCGTCGGGGTTAGGATCGGAATCTTGAACGAAATGGAGTCGCTCGTATCTTTCAGCACCACCTGTGCACCACGATCTGCCATCGAGTTCACTGCAGGGTCTTGAATCGGGGTCAATTTCGCGAATGAATCAGTTCGGACGAATCAATTACAATCATCGATGGTTGTAATCGAGAATTGTATTCCAATGGGATTCAAATCGATCGACGATTTGAACCGAGCGGGAGATCAAGATCGATCGAGAGAGAGAAGCGGTTTTGGATCGAGAGCCGTTACTGCTCTGATACCAAATGATAGAAAACAGAATTAACTAACCATATAGCACTGAGAAAAAGATAAGTGATTATGTATAAATAGGGGTTGGTTGTATTCATTTGATGCTAATCGAATTCCTGGTAATTGAAGTAATCTTTCAAACAGACCATATATGCCGAATCTGAGCAGAGAGATGCTAGGTCTCGTCTAAGCCCTTTTCGCGTCTCTGCATGTGGAAAGCTCCGGTTTTTCTTTCAGATCTATCAAGCCTCATACAGATCTTATTAAAATATGAGGTAAACGACATCACATATGGTATTCTTGCTTATCCAAAGCCGTTCAGTGGTGAATTGGTGGATCAGAGATGCCTTCCATCGATCGATTGTAGTCGAGAAAAACATAGGAATGTTGTGGTGGATGTCTAGCTGCAATCTTTGGTTTTGTCTGGCCTCAACTAGAAAGTCTCAAATCACGACGAATGATAAAGTAGGTAATGCAGTTCGCACTCGAATTGGCAAAGTTGTGAGTATCACACCCTTTGATTTTCCGCACTAATCCTTATTTACTACTACGTATTTTTTGGGGTGTATAGCTCAGTTGGTAGAGTATTAGGCTTTTAACCTAATGGTTGCAGGTTCAAGTCCTGCTATACCCAAACCTAACTTGCACTATACTATGAGTAAGGATGTGTAGTAACGCAAAGAGCACTCTTTGGCCTTTAGATTATAGGCATTTCGCCGTCTTTGATTGGATGGAAACATATATCGGAAGTGTGCAGTGAAGGATCTTTATATTCTAGGTAGCCAGCCAAAGCGCTTACCTTTCATCAAAGGGGCCGTAATCAGTCTCAAGATTTGAGATTCCGTAAGTAACTCAGTGAGTGCCTTTCTAAGAAAGAAGGGTATGGAAGTATAAAATGAAATACGAACAACCGCGTGTAATAGATCGACTTTCATGCTAGTTCTTGCTCCAACATGAAAGTTCCGTTTTAGGGAAAGACAACTACTATGATACTTATCTTTTTTGTTTTCTTTTTGGTTTCCTTACTCGCCAAATTCTTTCCCATTTTATTACTATTGTTATTATTATTATTATTTCTTTTCCTTCGACGAATTTCAGCTATGACCAATGGCGCCTTAGCTGAATAGGCGTAAAAAAATACTTGAAAAAAGGCAAGGTGTGTCTTGGATTGAACTCGACGAAAGATTTCCCATTGGTAATGAAAAATAAATAAAAAGAAATAAAAAACTAAACTAAATACTAAATAAAGGCGCATACGTGGACCTTATCTCTCATTTTCTGCACAAAGATCATCTGGTGATCATAGCACCAAACAAGACAGTTTTGGTAGTTAGAACGAAAACTCAACAGGCGATTATGAGTGACTTTGATAAAGGGCTGTGCAGACAGTTTTATTATTACTACTTAGCAAAGTGATTGGTGTTTGATTTTGTTTTTTCTGTTTTCTCTACTCAAGAATGTTACAGGTATTTGAGAAGCAAGGCTGCTTTCTTGTTTTGAGTTATGTATGCAATGCATTAAATGCGTAGTGAAAATAATCTAAAGTGGTAATACTTGTAAGTTGTAACTAACAAAAAGAAAAAAAGAATAATAATAATGAGATTTGCATCTTTCTACCAATTTCTCAGTCTGCACTACATAAATATCAGTATAATTTATAACCATCGTAGGCTAAACAAATGAACATCAGCCCCCCTATTCCAAAGCTTTACCAAGGTCCTCATGAAGTGATAAAAAAATAGATTGTGATAATGGTAACAATATTAATTCAATTAAAAGGAATTTTGGCTATCAACTAATCATTCAAATATCCTTCAGAGCTTCTCATTCGTAGATGAAGTTTGGTGATTGGTTTTGGGAAGCAAATGAGCATGACGTTCTTTACCACCGGGCTTTGAAGACGCGTTCCCATACCAAATCATGCCCACTATGGCTATGATCATACCAATCACCACATGAGCATTTAACCCTTCTCTCCCAAAAAATATAAACCCTAGAATCAAAACAAGTATGGTCTTCATATGCCCAAGTACTTGGAAGGAGACAGCGGTGAATCTTCCAATGCAGATAAATTGGCTGAGATTTGTGCCTACTGCAATTGTGCAGGATAGGAGTATGAACACCTACACAGGTAATACTTTGTCAGTCAGTGACTCAAAAAGAAATAAACATGGTATACTTTGTAACACAAACTAGTAAAGAATATCATAGGTTTAGAGTAGTGAGTTTTATTGGGCATACAAAGATTAAAAATCTATCAAACTACAACTAAGGAAGTGGCTGTTTCTGTCATCTCTTCCTTTAGCTGGTAACCATCATAATTGCAAAATGCGAAATGAAAAATAGATGGTAAACTTCATACAAAATTAGTAGCCATATTGTTTCTCTTTCAGCTTTCTCTTTACATGCTCTATTTTAACCATTATTACTCTTGTTATCATTGCCTGTTTCCTTAAGGAACCTTTTTATTTCTGGCACTCACTATCAGGCATATCTATAACATGATTCATGAATAATACAACACACATTGTAATTTATAAGAACCAGCGTTTATGCAAGGATGAAGTTGATGAAATAATAGTATATGAACACTCACCACGGATGGTAGATCATATTTAAAAGTGTCCACTCTCTTGTCAGTCAACCAGTAATCCAAAAACGGGCCCAATACTAACAGAGATCCAGCCTGGATAGGTGCGGTATGTCCCAACAGATTGAAAGAACTTAACGAGTATTTCCTTTGAAGATAATGAACATACTGTACATTCAAAACCAGATTTGGAATAAGGCAGAAGATCAGTTAATTTATAACTGGTGTTCAAGGAATTAAAAGAAAATGCAAAGTTTAGTGTTTCTTTTGCATCTTTTTTGCAAGAACCAAAGTATGATGGTTAGAAAAGTTAAATCGTTCATTTATTTCCTTACTTACACTAGAATAATATATAAGTGGAGGGATAGAATAATTACATATTGCTGAAGAGATGTAGTCCATACTGCAATAAAGGCAGCGACAAAACCTTTGGCATTAACACTCACATCAGTAACAGTGCAGACAGCAACACCCAGAAGAACAACCAAAATACTGAGTTTCGTGTCTCTTGAATATCGAATCTTATCGAACACAACTTCAAATAAGCATGATACAGGGATCATACTCAATTTTGCTATCTGACATTAACAGTTAAAATTAAATCACAAAATAACTCAACATAGATATTACAGAATCAGAATGGGAGAGAAACAAAGTAAGAATTAAAGAAAAAAAGAACTGAAATTACTTGGTAGAATCCCACTGAGTTCCACATAAGACTGACATTCATTCCAACAATGGAGAAGTTAGCAAACAGGACAAATTTCATTAGTTCTGGAGTGGGTAGATGGGAGGGTTGGATGTAACCCAGCCACCTAAGAACAACTGTCATTAAGGTGGTAGTAACGAAATGCAATCCAGTTAACGTTGTTGCTGCATATAAACATATTATTAGATCAAGCCTGTACAGATACACATATCTGAAAACCTTTTCCCTTCTATTATGGAAGTAAAAAGGCATTCTAAGAAAAGAAAAATCTAAATGAGTTAGCAGATATAAACAAGAAAATTACCAAAAGTGAAGCCATATGTGGCCATTAATGCTTTGTTCACTATGATGATCCCCACAGAAGTAACAATGTTGAACATCCATGCTGCAGCATCTACTGCTGCCTTCTTATCAGCCTTACTTGATGGAGGCATTTTGACCAAACTTCAGTGTTGTTGATTGCGCATTAGATTTCTTGTTCTTCTACAGATATATTCTAGAAAGTATCATAGATCTTGAAGAATAAGTAAAACAAAAACTTCTTTTGTAGCAGAATGGATCAATGTAATCACACAAAGACACATCACACATGTAGGTAATAAAGATCATGCTATAATGTATCAGTATTAACTATAATAGATTTAAAGGAATGATACGGATAATAAGTTTCTAGTAAGCTGTAGGTGAGCAAATCTGTACAACTAATGCTGCAATCTTCTAATCTGGAACCATATAATAAATCTTACTGTTTGAGCTGTCATGCTACCCATTGTTTCCAAACTGCTTTGAACTAAGGGCATGTTTTAAGTAACAGTGTAAATAAGGTCCTCTGCTATAAACGGGTCTACAAACAATAAATATGATAGAATAAAGGAACTGATCACAATTGAAATTCACTTAGTAAAGGAATTTGATGATGAACTTGGTGATTCAACTATTGTGGTTGCTGACAAAGTGAAGTGATCACATAAAATTCACTAAGTAAAGGATATGCATTTAATCGAAATTAGTAATGGACGAAACAGGAACAGCAGGAAAGAAGTTGTCCTGATCTGAGTGCAGATCCGTAAGTGATGAGATGGAGAAGTAAATGAAATGATGGAGATTTGGGCAACAGAATTGGATCGCGACATGAATGAATATTAGTTCAGATCTGGAAACATGAATGTGTTTGTTTAGAGATGAAATTGGAGTTATTGGTGAAATTGGAGTACCTTACCTTATGAACAATCAGTCGAAATATATGAATTCAGATCTCCACTGAGAGCTCGCACCCTTCACTCTTCACCCTGCTATGCAGAATAGATGCTAGCTACTGGTTATGGTGTGTGTGAATGAATATTGAATATTGAATATTGAATATTGAATATTGAATAATGATGTGATTGAGAGGGACTTGATTGGAATGTTTAAGTTGGAGGGTCCGACCCAATGCAATATGCACCAACACTTTATGTTTTGTTTCACCGGTTAACTGGATCACTAACTGGTTATTAGTTCATTCCATCATTTTTATTATTTAAATATGAAACCTGAGATCACCATTAATAGTAAATTTATAATAGGTAAGAAAACCTTTTAACCCACCTGAAACCTCCTCTTTATTGTTGTCACAATTGAAACTTGAATTCAAAACCTTCACATATTTTTTATGAGATCTCGGGATATCTCATTTTAAAAATTTGAGCTAAAGATCATTTATTACACATTAACTCTCTGGGTTCTTGAGTTTACCAAATGAAAAAAAAGAGATTAAACATTTTAAAGAGATGAAAACAAGGAAAAGATAATTTTATTAGTCGTATTCTACTTTTTAAATATTCAAAGTTTGAAAGAAAGAAAAAGAAAAAAAATATTATGTGTTTTTAGCTTGAAAAATGCTTGTAATAGCGCGACATGTTACGGACACGTACAATAGTGCTAGGACAAGTGTGAGGATGCCAATAGTATTTGCTTTTCGCATATGATATTGCATTGGTGATGGAGGGTAAGCAATACCTAAATGACAAACTTGAGTAATTGAGAGCGGCTTTATCCCTGTTGAATATTTATATTTTAGAATTGGTCTTAAAATTTAAAAAATAAAATTCAACCTTGGCCTCAACTTTTACGAAATCTAATATCGATGCTCTTAAAATAGATGATCGTTAGTTTTTTAGTGACGCGTATGGTAAAATTAACTTTTTTACCCCTATACTAAAAACAAAATAAATAAATAAACATTAAAAAGATTGTAAGACCCACCTTTTTTAATTAATATATCTTCATTAAGTTATTATAATATATTAACAAAAACGTATTTGGCTTTCTTAAAACTTTTGTTGCCCACTCATCTCCTCAAGTAATCCCATTCATCACCCCCATCGTAAGAAGGTTATAAGCGGTGGTCGCTCAGCCTATTAATTGATGGTAATTTTTTAGAGAGAGAGAGAGAAGAGATTTATATATATATAGAGAGAGAGGGTATATACACATTCATATTAACTACTTTTATATAATTTTTCCTTTTTTCTTTTTTACTTATTTAATATTCATATACTATTGTATTAAATTAAGTTTAAGGGTCTTTTGATCATTTTACATAAATTTAATAGAGAAAATAAATGAAAGTTAGTATCTCATTACTTGATATGACATATTTTAAACCACAATGATTATACTAGACATTTTTAAACTATTGAATGAAAATTATGATAATTGTGTCTATGTTTGTATATTCTAGTAATAAGGTAAGTTCGAGGGTATTTTCCCATTTACATAAAATTAATAGAGAAATGAATGGAGGTTAGTATCATGACACCCTATATAATTCTCACATCGGCCATGCACAAAAAAGATTTATGGTTCATAAGAAATGACTGGTCTCTAATATCACCAACATATTTTGGGCGTATTGTTTGTGGATAAGAAGAGAACTCTATAGTTAAGCGTACTCAAGTGTCAGCAATCCAAAGTTAGGTGGTCTTCTTGAGAAGTTTTCACCTTGGAAACAAAAGTAAATTTGTGAGCTTCTCGTGAGCAAAATGAACAATATTAGTGGTATGATGGGTCAGATGTTACAAGTATCTCGTTGTTTAATCGTAAGCCACAGTGGTTATACATCACCATAAAGCCAACGATCACCGTCACATCACACGTATCGAGAACTTTCCCACCACAAATCACCCCCACCTATCTTCGCCACTCGGAATCACTCCACCACCATTGTCGATCTTAACACCTATCTTCATTTCATCAAAAAATGTGGTCATGGTATGAAGGAATTCTTTGAAGGGGCAAAATCTTTGTTCTTTCAGGCTAGGAATCACCATTTTCGTCGCTAGCATAGGTCAATTAGTTTCATTGTCTTTCACCATAACCAAAATCATCACAACAAGCTAGGTCTATTAAGGCCACCAAATCATAATCGCAACCAATGGGTTGTATAGATCGATTGGTATCAAAATCACTACTATGTAAAAACGTTACGATGGTGATGGCTAGATTGAGTGGAATCTCAGGTAGCCATGATGATGGTTGGATCGTAAAAAGAAAAGTGTCGCATACCACCACGTCCCGTGTCACATCAGTGTACGTAGGTTTGAATTAGTGATAACTGGTGGAGGAGCGTAGTAAGAATCTCAATCATTGTTGGTTATCTTCGGTGGTGTGAGGTATGAAGAACAAGAAGGGTGGGGTGTTGACTTGTTAACTTTTGACACCCACTTAACTGGAAAAACAAACGGTCATCCACTCAAAGGACCACCGGTGTTATCATTTCAAAAAAACTTAGATACTAATTAATAATGTAATTTTTCAAAGTTTGGAACAAATTTTGCAATAGAGACATGACATAAGAACTAACCATATAAAAACCATAAATTGTCAATACTATATAATATTTGTATATACACATGCATGTTCCAAAAGAAAGTGAGGTGTGTTAAACTATCGTTGAAATGAAGGGAGTACACCACATCTACTTGATTCTACAAGTGATTGTGTAAACAATTTGATTTGTTTTTTTATAACAATGAAAGACCTAGACGGTGAAAGGACATAAACTAGTTACTATTTTGTAACGACTAATTCACATAAATTATAAATCTACTCTTACATTTATACAACTTATTAAAAACCGATGTTACACACTTTGATAGCATTAGCATAAATTCATTTTTTTCTGAAAAGCTAAAAACTAGTTACTAGGGTTGCAAATATGAAAAACTAATGATAATTTTGTTATTGTGTTTCTTCCTCATCAGTTTAGAAAGAAAGAAGGCAGTTTAGAAAGAAATGAGGCAGTTTAGAAAGAAATAAGACATGTGAGGTAAAAAGAGGACAACTATAAATAGGTTAAAAATGCCTATCATTGATCTTCCTCCTCTTCCATCACTGATTCATTATTATATTATATTATATATAAATCCATACGAACATCCAAGTCCTCCCATGCATGACTGTTTTCGATGGTCGAAATCAGAAATACTTGGAGTAGGGTTTTTACAGGCAGGTATTTAGAATAGCAATTGTTATTATGAGAAGAATGGAAATCGTTGGCCACAAGCCTAGACGAAGTCTATCGGATGATGCACTCCACTTTTTGCAGTGTCACTAAATCCCTTTCACAACTCTATATAATCTTTTTTCCCATGCACGACTATTTCAATTTTAACAATCATTATATTTTTTTCATCCTCTTTTGTTACCTAGTAAACCCTAGCCTTTTTTTTTATCTTTTAGTTATTCTATTGAACCATATATTAATTAACCCATTTACATGTGTCATTGGTCTTTCCTTAAATGCAGTGATGCACTACAATAGCAAATTGATTTAGCAAATTCATAAATCAATTGAATTGAATTTTAGTTATTTTGTTGAACCACATATTAATTAACTTGTTTACATACGTCATCAATCTTTTCATAAATGCGGTGATTTATTATAATAGCAAATTAATTTAGGCGGGGCTGTTGCTGATGGCCATTTCTAGGGCGAAGTAGAAATTGGACTAGTAGAAATTATCTAGAAGGAAGCCTGGAAATTGATAACAAAAAAACATATGTGGTTAAAATTGTTTGATTCATTAAAGCATCTATATTATCGAGTGATCTTAATAAATATGCATTAGCATTAACATTACATTTACAAATCAATTAAACAACCTTACATTGACACTTCAATAATAAATTGAATACTAATTAACCTATTTATTATAAGTTGATTATTGATAATTCATTTAGCATTAACTTTCATAAATAGGTTGTTGACATTCGATTTCAAAGTTAACCTTGATAAGATGTTAACCAACAACAATGAATTAAATTCAAATTCATCAAAATACATTCCTCAAAATAACTATTGATCAAATGGAATTGAGACAAAGCCAACAAGATGGTTCTCTATGTTAAGGTATAATAATGGAGACTTATGAATTAATAAAAGACCCATGAAAAGTAAATGCTAGGTAGAAAGAATTGCATACGTTGTTTATTGTTTTCAAGAATACATATGACATAATACTAAACGAAGTTGTGTGGTTGACCTCCTAGAACAAGTTCTTCGCAATATATGTTAACATCTATACGTGATTGTGTAGTACTTGGTATGATTTGCTTTTTTTGACAAGCTCTGAGGCGTAATGATCCAAAACCTAAGGCCCATTGCATGCTTATCACATATATGAGTCGTTATTCTATGTTCAATCAAATAAGCTTTATATACAATCAAAAGTTGCATTTATCGCATCTCTTTGACTTATCAAACTTTTTATCAAGTAATTTAGTCATGATTTGTTTGTCATTTTGTTTGTTATACCTACCAAACTTTTCCAAACCCTTAATTTGACCTAGATGTACATGAGGTGTCTCCTGAAGACCTTAAGGAATTTACCCGATTGCCATGCCCATGTTTTTTTAAAACTAGTGTATCTTTAATAATAGTTTATTTTTATCATTCGAAGACTCATTATAGTTGTAGTGTTAGACTCATCATACCAACCAATATTGTCGCATTGTTCACAAACAAATCATGACTATGTTTTTGGTTACCTAAATACTATTATCACCCAAGCACGTTTAATGGTGCCGCTCTTCTATTGTCTAAAACAAAAGCGTTCAAAAAGCATCGGCAACATACATTATACAAAGATTGTATATGAACCCAACATCTCTCCCATCCACGACCGCTATGTGATTTGCTAAAGGTGCTAAAAATATTCCCTTCGTAGGGACTAATTGGCGAGGTTTTATGTTTACCTTACTATGCAGGATTGTTGTGAAATTTACCTAAGGTGTTGCAGTCAATCTACTTAGGGACTCATTGTCCATGATGAGGCTTGTACCATCAACTCAAACAACAACTTAGTAGGTCTCATACCCTTCAAACCAACCAATACAATTGATTAGAGCTCATGCTTTGTTTTTGGTAACCTAGGTGGAGGCCTCCATTAATGTTTGTTCTAGGAAAATGCAAACTATATTTCATTACGAATCCAACCCAAACACATCAATATGAGCATCAACAATTATTACAATTATTAGAGGTTACTTGTGACATTTGTTTTAATTTACATGTTTTATCCGTTGTAGTATTAAAGGGCATTTTGATTTCATCTTTATTATTAACTTTCTCATTTGTAAATATCTATTCTTCTTTTACCAATTGTATAATTGAGATATCATTTGTTTAATGTTTTATGCAGGAAAAGCTCTATCAATGGATTTGCAAACAACAAGGGGAAGGATTGAGAATGAACTCTGATAACATACTTGCTTATATCCAGGTTCACATTTAGTTATTTTGTAGTTATTAATAGTACATAAAAACTTGTGTGTGTTTGTTGTGCTTTATGATATAACTACCTTTTATGGTATAAACTCTAGATAACATACAAGTGTATGCTATTGTTTACACTAGACTATTTCAAACTTATGACTTAATAATTTACCTTTGATACAATACTTTATTACTCTTTTTGTCATTTAACCATGCATAAATTCAACAAGTATATTTCTTTGCAGGATAAGTTAGAATTACGTGGAAGAGCCATCAATGACTCCAAGAAGTTTATAGCAACATAGTCATGTCGCAAGCCCTAGCTCTCTTACACATTCTGGTCCATCCAATGTTTCTAGTGGTCTAAAAAGTAATCAACAACCAAGGAACTACATTTGTTAAATGCTTTATCAAGCCATATTCATTGCATCCTTCAAAACTATCATATATCTCATAAAGGATATATGAAGAATAATGAACATTAGAATCTTTTCCAAGTGAAATCCCCTAGTATATGAAAGAGTGAAAAAATGATTTCATTGTTGTAGAATAAGAAGCCTTCGTATCTTAATGCACATATTTAATTTAGTCGGGGCTATTAGAGCGGGATCCACTTTTTGGGGAATATGAGTCGAAGCAATAACAAGAATTAATGGACATACATGCATATAATGTTTCTAAACTTTCTAGAATGTTATGATGTGCTTTATGATGACATTGGTGATGATGATGAAGAGATCATGGAAGACTGAATGGTTTGTTGAAGAAATTGGACCATTGATGATGGTTGGGTTTGGATTGGATCAAAGACATAGATGTAACTTTTATTATTTTATTTTACTTTACTTTGTGGGACAAGGCACCAACATATGCTATTCTTATATACTTGTATGGATCATTTCTTTTTATGTGAAATGGTTTTACTTGTGTTATAAAATGTTTGATTTTCAAATTGCTTCGAGATAGATTCGGTAGATTGTTAAGTTTCAGTTATCGTGAAACTAGGAATACATTATATGACATAGTGGGGTGGGAATACTGGCTTTTTGTTCAAAAAATTCACATACTCAAATCATATTATATTTGGGTCGTGAAAGTAGATTAAAAAGTAAGAATAGGTGGTTTTTTTATGCATGATGTGATAATTAGTTTAGATAATGTTATAAATATTATTTTAATATCTTTGTATTATTTTGTGATTATACTTCCCTTAGATAAGGAAATTAATTATGTATTATGAAGTGTTGTGCTTTATATTTTCTTACTCAATTTCAGCGTTGTGCTTTATATCTTAGAGTTCTCTAGCTATGGATGTTGCGCTCTATATCTTAGAAGTCTTTGACCGCCACCTAGAGCTTATAATTCCTAACCTTTTTATGATATGATCAAAACTATTTGATAAAAAAGTACATGTAAATTTTATATTCTTAAAATAATTAAATTTAGGAGGCTAGATTCCATCATTTCTCTCTTTTGGTTTGTAAACACATAATAAAAATGATACATGAGATATAGGTAGTTAAACAATTCATTTGTCACACCCGATCCCTCGCACAAACAATATTCTCCGCTTTGCCCACGAGGAGCTCATGGAGTTGTTTTTGGTTGCTCGGGTGAAAACTTCACAGGGAGGTCACCCAACCCTAGATTGCTCCCACCTGAGCACACTTAACTACGGAGTTCTCCTCTCATCCACAACCAATATGCCCAAAACGCTGATGTTAGAGGTAAGACATTCCTTATGGACCAGGAATCTCTTCTGTCCACGACCGATGTGGGATATATGTAGGGTGTCACCCCTTTGGACTCATCGTCATCGATGAGCCCAAGAAGTCACCATCCTTGGTGATGTATGTCCCACATCCCGAACGGCACAAGTAGTGACTTTGATACCAATCTATCACACCTTCAAAATCCACGTGCGGAGTTTTACTGCGAGACGTGTGAACAAACCAGGATCACAGTCAATGGTTACTCCAAAAGGCACTATATGCCACATTTAAAATAAAACCAACCAAAGTTCAAACTTTAAGACCATGCGGAAACGTTTTGTAAATAAGACAAACCCAAAATATAAAAATGCATATTTGGCAAAACACACTCCAACCCAAATATTTAAACACTCATAAATATAAACCAACAAATATGTCCTTAAAATAGAGTCTTAGAATGCATGTCGGACCCGTGTTGTGCTCCTAATGGCAAGCAGAGTTAACGATCTAAGAATAACATACTAACATGTCAACACAATGGTTGGTGAGTTCAAGAGGTTGCATTTAACATAACAATAACATTTGCATAACATAAGATGTGCATTGAAATAGATAGCTAGTCAATATTCACAAGTAATAACCATAGTGTAGAGATTAATGAAGAGGTTGATGCAACCTAAACATCCAATGTCTATCCTGCATGCTGCACAAGTGCATTGAAGAAGAATGCTTAGGAAGTTTTACACATGCAACAGAAAATAATCTAAGTGTAAAATCTTCCGAAGCCAAGACCGATATCTTCTGAAGCCAAATATGAAGTCTTCCGAAGCCTCAGAGACAAAGTCTTCCGAAGCTTCAACTCATGAAGACAGATTTCTTCCGAAGACTTTTAATACATGCTTTATCTGATGTACTTTTCCAGAAAGCTGGACACCTTTCCGCTGCACCTCTGTAAGGTCACCAACTTACATGAGTTGGTGAAAAGGTCCATGCTTTTGGTAACTGTACATTG
>BJCM01087774.1:0-15186 GCA_018326385.1 Flaveria bidentis
GTAGCAAGAGTCTCTAAACATTCACAATTAATAAACACATTCATTCATACGTATTTGATCATCTCTCTAAAACTACACACAATTTATAATATTCACATATCAATTCAAGAAACTAATCGGTCTTAAAAGGCCAATAATTTGTATCAGAGACGAAGGCTCAATCTAATCAGTGATTTGTTCTTAAAATTGCAATCGAAACCAAATCGGCTCAAAAGTAAAATCGATTTGCACCAAAATCGTTTTAGAAGGGGAAAAATATTTATACAACAACAAATCGATTAGACTAATCTATTCAACATTGTTATAAAATAATTTATCTCTTCCACCTAAGCAATTTAACCTAACTCAGTTTTACTAAATAATATTGTTTATGATTATATTTTAAATATTAAAAAAACTATTTTAAAGAATTAATTTTTGTATTTTTAATAAAAAACAAATAAAAGTCATAATATTAATAGAACCATAGTTATTCATCATAGGAACAGTTTTGATCATATATGCTCAATCAAATCGTTTTTTATTTATTGTGAGTTTCTTTATTGCGAAAGTATGTCATATTGGTTACATAACTTGATAAGTAAGCAATGCGTTCAAAAACACATGACATTATGATAAACCAAGTAAATTCTTTATAATTTTAAGTTACAAAATAGGTACTTTTAAAACAACTTCAATTTTTTAATAAAATTTAGAGTAAATTGTTTTTTCCTTCCTATGTTTATTCATATTTAACATTTTCATTTAGCTACCCCAAGGTTTTAATAAATTGTTATTTTCATCCTAAAAAATAAATTTATTAATTTAAATTGTTAAATGTGTAAATTGAAAAAAATATCTTTTAAACTACATAACAAAATCCTTCAATTATATAACCATAAACGAGCGGAATTGGATCACGATATACGAGAGATGAAGACTAGATACGATGGTCTCTACCATACAATACCTGCGTAATGGGTTCCCTACCGCCATCACAGATACGGTCCATTGTCCTCTCCACTGATGAAGCCAACAAAATTTAATTGTTTACTTGTTTGATAAAAAAGACAAGTAAGAGAACTAAATGTTTATCTGTTTAATACCAAAAAACAAGTGTACATATATATATATATATATGTATATATATATGTATATATATATATATGTATGCATATATATATTTATATATATATGTATGTATATATATTTATATATATATATATATATATATGTATGTATATATATTTATATATATGTCTATATATATGTCTATATATATGTATATATGTGTATATATATATGTGTGTGTATATATATATATATATATCCCTGTGGTTGGTGGCTATATTGCCATCGTACCAAAGGGAATGCACAGTGTACAACTATCAAAACAAGCACAAATCTGGGATGGTTGCGTTGGTGGTGGTGATGTGATGGTTGTGGCAGTGGTGGTGCGAGGATGGTTGTAGCTGTGGTGGTGCGACGATGGTTGCGGTGGTGGTGGTGTTGCGATGCTTTCCGTGGTGCTACGATGGTTGCGGTGGTGATGCAGCGATGGTTGTGGTGGTGGTGCTGCGATGGTCGTGTTTTTGGTGGTGCTATGATGGTCGTGTTGGTGGTGGTGTTGCGAGGAAGATATTGATAAATAAGCTTTGAGGGCACTGCGTTCGGTGCTTGCTTCCTCAAGTCAGGTATCGTATCGGTGGCTGTTGGTGCTGGTGGTGCTACGATGGTTGCGGTGCTAGTGGTTCTGCGATGCGATGTCCGCGGTGGTGGTGACTCTATGATTGTTACGATGGTGATGGGGTGTTGAGTTGGTGATGTGGTGATGGTGGTTTAAAGTGAGGAGAAAAAGAGAAGATTTTGACTTAAAAGAAAGAGGATTGATTGGATTTAAACTTTTTTTAAATTGATTAATTATAAAGTTGAAATCCATAAAATCTCATTATAAATATAATTCTTATATTTTTTATTACTATTTACATTTTATTACAAAACTTTAAATATTTAACTTTTTTATTATATAATAATTAGAATAAGACACATTTGTTTTTAAGTAAATATAACTTTATTTAGTGGTTGATTATTATCTTACTTATGAATAAACTGATAGAATATGTTCCTTGTCCCCTTACATTCATTCATTCCACTATTTAACATTACAATTACAATCCCATAATGTGGGAAACTACATAATTCATGGCAGCCATATGGGCACAAAATATATTCTAAAAATACATTAGGCAAGGTTGATTGTTACACCTCCGCAGTCGAAGCGAGAGGTGACCCAAGGCTGAGACTGGAGCGGAAGTCTTCAAACATATTGTGTGGCAATCCTTTGGTAAATATATAGGCAATCTGATAGTGAGATAGGATGTGGAGAATTCGAACCTGACCCCGTTGAACTTGTTCACACACAAAATGAATGTCCAGCTCGATATGTTTAGTGCGTTGATATTGTACCGGGTTTCCAAAAAGATAATGGAACTTAAATTGTCGCAATACACAAGGGTGGCACGGGACAGTAGGAGATGTAGCTCTAAAAGAAGATTTTGTAGCCAACATATTTCGGCAACGACATTGGTGACTCCGCGGTATTCTGCTTCTGCACTAGAGCGGGAAACATTAGATTGTCATTTAGACGACCAAAAGATGAGGTTACCGCCATAGTAGACACATTATCCGCTTGTGAATTGTCTGGTATCAGGACAGTCGACCCAATTGGCGTCCGCATATGCTATGGGATGAGGGTCGGTGGAAGAGCCAAGAGTAAGGACAAGTGACACAGTGCCCTGAATGTATCTGATTATTCTTTTAAGAGCATTCCAATGTTTGATCTTAGAAGCGTGCATATGCATACAAATTTGTTGAAGGACATAACTGATGTCGGGGCAAATGAAGGTCAAGTATTGTAGCGCACCGGCGAGGCTACAATACAAGGTTGGGTCATGGAAGTCTTCACCTGAAGAAGTGCTTAGTTTTTCATGAGTGTCCACTAGGGTGTGAACAGGGTTGCAAGTGGGTTCAGGCCAGCTCGGTCGACAATTTCCAAGGCATACACTTATTGTGACAAAAACATTGTGTCACATTGTCGTTTGACAGAAATCCCAAGAAAAAAAACTTAAGTGGCCAAGGTCCTTCATGGCAAATTCATGTGTCAATAGAGTCATAAGACGTGTGTTAAGAGCCGTTGACAATATGACCAAGATGATGTCATCAACGTAAAGGAGTAGAAAGGCCACGTGTGAACCATCATTGAAAATAAACAAAGAAGCATCACACTTGCTTTGAATGAAGCCCAATGTAAGAACATAGTTGGTAAAGTGTTCATACCATGCTCTGGGAGCTTGCTTTAAACCATAGAGTGACTTTTTAAGTGGCAAACTGCTTATCTTTAAATCCCATTGATTGATACATATAGATGGTTTCATTTAAATTCCCGTGAAGAAATATGTTACTCACGTCCAATTGATGAATTTGCCATGACTGAGTTAAGGCAATGGATAGAATAGTACGTATGGTGGTGGGTTTCACAACTGGATTGAATGTTTCCCCAAAGTCAATATCAAGCTACTGAAGGCGACCATCACAGACTAATCGCGCCTTATCCCATTCCAACAACCCATCAGAATTAAACTTATGTTTAAAAAACCACATCCATTGGATAACATTCATGTCTGGTTGACGCGGGATTAATTCCCAAGTCTCATTCCTAATAAGTGCATGAAATTTGTCGGACATAGCTTTAAGCCACACCGGTATGGATAAGGCATCAGATGTATTTTAGGGTATGGGCATGATAGAGGAGGTGTGAAGATTGAAAAGAGGTTTGGGCTTAGTAATTGCACGAGTCTAGATAGTACGAGTGGGTGGTGGCGGAATAGGATCCGCAAGCGGAGAGATTGACATGGGTGTGAATGAGGAAGTGGGGTTGGTATGTAAGGTGGGTTGTGGGTTGTGGGTTGTGATAGGAGGATGGAGAGGTATTTGTGTGATAGGTTGGGGTGGTTAGGGAATGAGAGTTGGATTGGTCTTTAGATGCCGAAGAATTATTGGAAACTATGTAATTGAGGTGAGGCCATAGTAGAGGTGAGATATGTGTTTGTAGAAAATCATATGACGGAGGTGGTTGGATTCTATTGGAAAATGGAAATGTTGTTTCTTCAAACGCAATGTGGTGAGAAATTATGATTTGCTTTGTAGCTAGATGAAAACATTTGTAACCCCAATGGTTGGAAGGATAACCCAAGAAAACACATGGATGGGAGCGGTAGTCTAATTTATGGATAGTGGTGGATGGTATTAAGTGGTAGCAAAGACAACTAAAAGCACGCAGGTGGTGATAGGAGGGTGTTCGGTGGTATAGAAGTTTTGTTGGTGATTTGTTGTGCAATTGTTTAACCAAAAGGATGTTTAACAGGTAGGTTACGGTGTCAAGGGCATGATTCCAAAAGGTATTTGGGAGGGAGGCATGAGCAAGAATGATTTGGATCATGTTGTTGACGGTTTGAATCATACGCCCGACTTTACCATTTTGGGAGGATGTGTGAGGGCATGTTTGCCTAAAAATGATGCCATGTTGAGAAATAATGTGGTGAAGGAGGAGTTGATGTATTCGGTTCCATTGTAACATTGAAAGCTTTTTCGGGTCACTCGAATTGTGTTTTGATTTGATTATATAGATGACAAAATGTGGTGTATGTTTGGGATTTGTTAGAAATTGGGTAGGTCCAAAGAAAGTTAGTGAAATCATCCATAAATAACACATAATAATGATGTCCATTACAACTCTGTAAGGATTCCAATAAGTCTGATGCAGTCAAAAATATTCAAAGCATCCAAAGTCTCTCTGTATGCATGCACTAAGGTACGGAAGTAGAAATGATTTGGAAGTTTTATACCTCAAACCAGAAATACTCTAAGGGTAAAATCTTCCAAAGCCAAGACCAATATTTTCCGAAGTCAAATATGAAGTCTTTTGAAGCTTCAGAGACAAAGTCTTTCGAAGCCAAGTTTATGAAGATAGATTTCTTCCGAAGACTCTTATGTACTTGCTATTATCTGATGTACTTTTCCATAAATCTGGATCACCTTTCCGCTACAACTCTGTTTGACTCACCAACTTTCACAAGTTGGTGAAAAGGTCCATGCTTTTGGAAAACTGTACATTGAGGTCTTGAGTCTGAGATTTCTACTTTATGTACTTTATCCTTTTTGTAATATATTAGGATGTGAGCTATGACATGTCATAGTCACAAGTCAAAAGGCAATCTGCCTTTTGACTCTACATTTGATTTTGTTGTCTAGTCTTATGTATCCAGTTGGCTTTCAAAGTATGGTCGACTGTAGGATGTAGTATATGTATCTCAAGTACTTGTAACTTTCCATTATGCTTTTGTAACACTTTGTAATAGAACTTGAGAAGTAATATGCTACATTCTTGAAAACAAAATTACTTGTATTGGTATCTTGTTATGTCTCTCTTTCACTTGTGTTCTTAGCATCTCTTGTAATAGTAAACCAATTCCCTATATTATCTATTAAGTGTTCTAAAGAACTCTCCTCAGTTATGTTGTTGTGTTGTAAAAGTACATTACCCCCTTCTAACGGTCCTGCATTTGGTATTAGAGCCAGAAACGCTCTTGATATAAGATCTCACCATCTTAAGATCTCTCTCACACACAAAACACTTAACAACTCAAATGACAGCTATCACCAAGGCTAAGGGGTTGTTTGGAAACTTCTGAATGATTAAGTGCTGAACCAATAAGAGGTCTAACTCATTAAGTGTTGAATCATTAAGAGGTCTGAACCATTAAGAGCTAGTATATAATTTAACTATTCAAAGACAAATGTCTAACAAATTTAGATAATATGTCTTAATCATTTAGTATTAGACCTCTTTACCATTCAGAGGTAAATCTCTTAACCATTCAGACATTTTCTTGCGAAACAAACAGTCTGAACCATTAAGTGCTGAACCATTGTTGATTAAGAAGCTGCCAAACAACCCCTAATATGGAAACTGGAACTATGACAAAGTCTCCACTGATCACTCCTGAAGACTTTGATACTTGGTGTCAAAGAATGGAAGGCTTTATCAAGTCTCAAGACTCTACGATGTGGGAATTGTTGTTAAAGGACCTTACATACCAAACACCTCATCTTCTACTGGTGGTTGTATGATTCCAAAGGCTATGGCTGATTTCTCTTATAAAGACAGGAAGAGAATAGAGATTGATCAAAAAGCCATGACAACCCTTCAAACTGCTCTTCCAAACTCCATCTACAGAGGCTCCAAGAAGTGCAAGACTACAAAGCAACTATAGGAAGCACTGAAGCTTATGTATGAGGGTTCTACTGAATCCAAGGAGAACAAGAAGGATCTCCTCAAGCAGCAGTTTGAAAACTTCACCTTTAAAACAGGTGAGACCATGACCCAACAATACTTCAGGTATGTTGAGATTGTGGATACTCTAATGGATGTTGGAGTAACTCTTGAGAACAGAGACATTGTAAGGAAGTTTATGTCCTATCTTCCTAGATAATGGACACATTATTGTACTGTTATCAAGAGAACTGAGAACCTTAAGACTCTTACTCTAACTGAATTGTATGGTATTCTCAGTGGATACCAGATGGAGATAAACTTGCAAAACTCATCTGGTAACTCTAGCAATCAAATGAGTTCAACCCTTCATGTGACTAAAAGGGATAGCATAGAACCTCAACATCATCTCATATGCTACCCTGAAAACTCACAAAAGGGTCCATTCATCACTTTCCCAGAGTCTCCAAGAGAAAGCTACACTCAAGGAAGTCCTTTCCAAGAGGCAAGTTCTTCTCATGCCTTTGTTTCTACTAATGAATCCACAAGAAACTTTCTCTTCCCCTTAAAGATTCGGACTGTATCCATCCAGATGATCTAGAATATATGGAGATAGTTAAGTAGATGGCTCTTCTCACTCAAAAAGCCAAGAAGTTCTACAAGAGGACAAGGAGGAAGTTTCCTAGCAATGCTAGCCAGTGGAAAGTTTGGGCTAGAAAAAAGCAAGGTAAAGTGTTACAACTGTAACCAGATGGGACACTTTGCTAGAGAATTTAAGGCACTAAGAGCAAATGGTGGCCAGACTCAAGCCAAACCAAACTACACTAAGAGAGTTCACCAGAATAAGAAGCCAAAACAACAAACTATAGTTGCTATTGAAGAAGGAGGCTTTGATTGGAGCTTTCAGGTGGAAGATAAATCTCCAAATCAAGCACTCATGGTTGACCACGATGAAGCCAAGGTATTGGAACATCTTTGCACTCTTGAATGTATTGCTAAAGTTAATAGATACAGGTCCTACAACTTAGAGATGAGATCTGATCTTGAGTCCTTGAATATCTTAATATCTGATTTCAAAAAGGCTGAAAATGATTATAAGTTAAAGATAGAGGACTTAGAGAAAACTATTTCAGTTATTAAACATGAGCACACCAATTATAAGACTCAAATCAAGGATCTCATAACTAAGTTGAATGAATGACAGGCTGAGCTTGTGATCAGCAAAGTTAGGGCAGAAAATATTGTTTTTGAAGAAGAGACCTTCAAGAACATGAAATCCTCATCCTTGCATGCAAAAGTTTGTTATTAGAATAAGTAAGGACTGGGATCTTGTGAGATAGCTCCTCCACACACAGTATTGTCTGTAAGATCTCTAGGTGTGGAACCTATGAAAATGAGCTTCCCCTCATAGAACCTTTGACTGAAGAGGATGAAGAGGAGATGATGAAGAATGGCTCTGAGAGGAGTGAAGAAAAGCATTCTAAGAAGGGTCATCATCCCTCTGAGGAGAGTAAAGATTTTGGGATGACCAAGTCCAAGAGAAAGAACTTGATCAGAAAGAGCAAGAGAAAGACAAAGAAGACTAAAGAGATCAATGCCACCTTCAGCTCTGCGCAGAAACAAGTCTTTGTTTCTGTAACATTTGAAGTGGTTAAAGCTGAGGACACTAACTTGAACTCTAAAAACAAGAGTTCTAGTTCATGTCCAAGTCACCCCATCATCAAGAAGAAGGTTGATAAGTTGTGCACCACTGCTGTACAACATGAACCATAATGCTCCAAAGGTGATTCTAACTCCACAAGAATTGCCACATCATCTGAGAAGATGAATATGGAGAGCGAAAGTGATCAAGTTCAACTTTGTTCTCAAAAGAAGACTCTTTGGAAGAAGAAAATGGAATGTGTTATGTGTGGGAGTACCTCTCACCTTGCTAAGGATTGTATATACAATCCAAAGAGTACTCTTCATATTAAAAAGAAAGACACTTCTAAGAGTCTGGAGAAGAAGAAAGCTTCGGAAGGAAAAACTGTTTCCTTCGGAAGCTCCAAAATGAAGAAGAAGACAATTGGAAACTTACCTTCAGAAGAAACTTTGGTCTTAGAAGAAAGGAATACTTTCGAAGCACTAAAGCCTACTGCTGTGAAAGCAAGATCTTCTGAAGGCCCAGTCATCAAAACTTACAAAGTCAACAAAACTTTTGAAGTATTGAAGGTCAAGTCTAAGTTTCCAAAGGTGGTGTGGAAGTCAAAGAAAGACCAAGTGGCTGAAAGTTCTTCATCAACTTCAACAAATGATCCTTCCAGCATGGCTATAGGATCAATTACTGTTGCATTTTCTTCAACTTTTTTTGATGAGCCCAAGATCAATGAGGCTTGGGTTTCCAAATGTAACTATCCATCTCTTTTATGCAGGAACAACTCAAGACAAACAAAAATGTATGGATAATTGAAAGTGGCTATTCCAGACACATGACAGGCAATAGGTCACTACTCCAAAATTTTGAAAGAATTGATGGAGGGCCAATTGTTTTGGAGGAGATGAAGGTGGTTAAATTTCTGGAAGGGGCAAGGTCACAAATGGTAAGCTCAACATTGAAAAGGTAAATTTTGTCAAGAAGCTTAGGTACAATCTTCTAAGTGTATCCCAATTTTGTGATCAGAGTCATAATATGCTCTTTACTGAGCATTCCTCATGAGCATTGTTCTCTAGCACAGGGTGGTCATTCTTCATGAGCATATCCTGCTCAAAGCCCCTAGAAGAGGGAACATGTACAAGATGGATTTGCAAGAAACATCTCCCTCAGGAGAAGTTTCATGATTTTTATGTAAAGCAAATAGTGATGACTCTTTCCTCTGGCATAAAAGAATGTGCCATGTAAACTTTAAGAACATGAATAAACTTATTAAGAATGATTTGATAACTGGAATGCCAAAGAAAGAGTTTACATGTGATGATCATTATGTGGCATGCCTGAAAGGGAAGCAACACAAAGTTTCTCACAAGCCAAATGAAATAAACTCAATCACTTTTCCCCTACACTTGTTACATATGGATCTCTTTGGCCCTACTAGTGTAATGAGTCTAGGAAGGACCTCTTACTATTTAGTGATCATAGATGACTTTACAAGATTCACTTGGGTCTTCTTTCTTATAAGTAAGGATGAAACTCCTAAGATTCTAAAGAATTTCATCTTAAAGATTGAGAACAATGTGATCACAATGTCAAAACCATAAGATGTTATCAAGGAACTGAATTCAAGAACAAAATTCTTGATACATTTTGTGATGAAAAGGGTATTTCAAGACAATATAGTGCTCCCAGGACTTCTCAACAAAATGGTGTTGCTGAGAGGAGAAACATCACACTTATTGAAGTTGCAAGAACTATGATGTCTGACTCTAAATTGCCCATCACCTTCAGGGCTGAGGCAGTCAATACTGCCTACTATGTGCAAAACAAAGTTTTAGTAGTTAAGACTCATGGTAAGACTCTTTATGAACTTTGGCACAAGAGGAAACCTTTCATTGGTTTTCTCAGTTCATTTGGATGTCCTTGAACCATCTTGAATACCAAAGATCAAATTGCCAAGTTTGCTGAGAAATGAGATGATGGACACTTTATTAGATACTCTTCCCAAGCTAAGGCTTATAGAGTATACAATCTCAGAACTAGAATAGTTGAAGAGTCAGCCAATGTGACTTTCAATGAGCACACTCCCAGTGTGAAAGGTTTTAGTCCTGATTGGTTGTTTGATCTTGATTTAGTTACCAATTGTTTTAACAAATCTTGTGATCATGTTTCAGGGTCTATAGATATATTACCTGCAGGTGATCCTGATCCAAGATTTGAGCTGAGAAAACCTTCAAGTTATACATCTTCAGCTCCAGTTGTAACTAACTCTACAAATAAAGTTTCTATTAGCACAAAAATGACAAATTCAGCTGATACATCTGAGATGCCTTCAAATTCCAGCTCAAAGGCTCAATAACCAAATAAAGAAGCTTCAAATGTAGAAGTAAATGGTGGTGGTGATAGTGATCATATATTTCTTGATACTGATAACCACTCCATAGATGACAACATCAATGATGTCATACACTCATTGGATCAAGTCTCTCTTGAAAAGTGTGTTGATGTGCTGGGAGAAGCATCAATGCCAGATCTAAATTTCTCTAATTCAGATCTCTCTCAGTAACTTGCTCTAATCCCTCAGCTAAGAATCCACAAGTCTCATCGCACCTCAAACATCATTGGAGATGTTGACACAGGGGTAAAACAAGAGGAAAAACTCATGAAGCAAATGTTTGTCTTAACTCTTGTTTCTTATCTTAGATAGAGCCCAAGAAGATTGATGATGCTTTGAAGGATGGAAGTTGGGTTGAAGCTATGCAAGAGAGCTGCTTCAATTCAAAAGGCAAAGGTTTGGAACCTATTAACTCTTCCTCAGAGGAAGACTACTATAGGAACCAAATGGGTGTTTAGGAATAAGAAAGATGATAAAGGAATTGTCATAAAAAACAAAGCTAGACTAGTTGTTCAAGGGTATACTCAAGAAGAAGGAATTGACTGCATAGATGTCTTTGCTCCTATAGCAAGACTTGAAGCTATCAGAATATTCCTAGCTTTTGCTGCATCCAAGAACTTCAAGGTTTACCACCTTGATGTCAAGTGTGCTTTTCTTTATGAGGTGATTGATAAAGAGGTGCATGTCAAACAACCACCTGGGTTTACAGATCCTGATCATATTGATTATGTTTCCAAGCTCGATAAGGCTCTTTATGGGCTGCACCAAGCACCAAAGAAGTGGTATGAGACTCTATCATAGTATCTTTGACATCATTGCTACAAGAAGGGTACTATTGATGGAACTCTCTTCATCAAAGGACAAGAAACTGACTTGATGCTAGTTCAAGTATATGTAGATGACATCATCTTTGGTTCAACTAATCCAAGGCTCTGTAAAAGACTTTGAGAAGCTGATGAAGAATAGATTTGAAATGAGTGCCATGGAGGAACTCAATTTCTTTCTAGGAATTCAAGTTAAGCAAGTTAAAGATGACATCTTCATAAGTCAGTCAAAGTATGTTCTATCATACTCAAAAGAATCAACATGACTGATTGTAAGATTGCTAAGACACCCATAGCAAGAAACCACTCCCTTGGGCCTGATCTTGAGAGGGAGTATGTAGATGAACACCTTTACAGGGCTATGACTGGGTCTCTTATGTATCTTACTGCTAGTAGGCCGGATATCATGTTTGCCACATGTATTTGTGAAAAATATCAATTCAACCCCAAGATGTCACAACTTATCACTGTCAAGAGAATTCTAAGTAACTCAAAGGTTCCTCAACACTTGGCCTTTGGTATCCCAAGAATTTTAACTTTAATCTGTATGCATATTCAGATAGTGATTATGGTGGCTGTAATATGACTGCAAAGTCTACATCAGGGAGATGTCAGTTTCTTGGTGGAAGGGTTGTCTTATGGCAATACAAGAAATAATTCTATGTCTTTACATCAACTGCTGAAGCTGAATATATTGCTGCTGCAAGTTGCTATGTTCATGTGCTTTGGATTCAAAATCAGATGCTTTATTATAGATTAAATTTCAAGGAGACTCACATTCATATAGACAACAATAGTGTTATCTCTATCACAGAGAATCTTGTGCAGCACTCCAGAACAAAACACATCAATATCAAGTATCATTTGATTAGAGATAATTTTAAAAAGGGATTAATTAAACTAGTCATAGTTAACACAAATGAACAATATGTTGATCTGTTCACCAAAGCCTTTGATGAGCAGAGAATTAAATATCTTATGTCAGCCATTGGGAAGATTAACTTTGAGTAGCTTTTTCTTAAAACTATTTTATATTATTTCTTAAAATATGTGTGTTCTAAGTTGTCTATTTTATCACCTTCATAAGCTCTTATTTTCTCTAGATTAAAATCTTTTTATAAAAACTTTCCTTATATTTTTGAAAATCTTGATCTTTTAAATCCTTCGGAAGATATAGTTTTATCTTTGGAAGAAACTTATGCCTTTAAAACAAATAATCGCCTAAGTAAATTGCCTTCGGAAGAAATGTTTGAAATCTCTTCCGAAGCTCAAATTTTCTCTTAGGTACTTATATGTCTTCAAGGACAATTTTCTTTTAAAGAAAATTAACTCTCGGAAGCTTTGTTCTTTTAAACAAAACATTCAAGTCTTAATTCTCTTCCGAAGTAAAAATTTCAAAACTCTTAGGAAATTTCTTCTGAAGTCATTTTGGCTTCGGAAGCTTTTTAATTAAAACTTCCAAACACAATTTACCTTCGGAAGCTTTTTGACTTCTAAGAAAACTACTTTTTGAGCAAAACAACAAACTACTTTTTCAGATGTGGGACAGACATCCGGATTTTAAAGTTTATCCTCTTTTATTAACTTTGTCTTAAATCCTTTTCACATATAAACCCAATGGTTTCCCCTCTTTCTATCATCTTCATCTTTCCTCCAAACCTAAATTCCCAAATTCTCTCTACAACCACATTTGTTCTTCCTTTCCTTCACCTTTAAGATTTCTCAAATGGCCAACCTTAACATAAGAAATGACCTAGATTTCTCCATGCAGTTACACCGGCAACACAATTAGGTTGCTCTGTTACACTCCGAGAAAGATCCACACTTCTCAAAGGTTTGCAAATTCTTGGCTTTGTCTAACTATTCCACCTCCCTTACCATTGATCCTGTTATTTATGAGGATCATCTGCTTGATTTCTGGAAAACCTATCAAGAGGTTATTCTAGATGGGGAGAAGGCACTGTCTGCTACAGTGCAGGGGAGGACACTCATCACTCCAGCCATCATAAACACTCATCTTCAGCTGGATGATGAGAAAGGTGAGTTGTCCTTTCCTAAAGAAGCTGTTAACCAATCCTTCCAGCATATGGACTATGAAAGGGACTTCTTTGTAAAGAACTTCAGGAAAGGGAAGGTCTCATCCTAGTAGAAGTACTTACTACATGTGGTCTTCCACAGCTTGTCCAACAAGCATGGGGGTCGGGACCAGATTCCTAAAGATCTCTCCTTCATAATGCATGGGATGGTTTAGGAGGTCAAGTTCAGGTATTCTCAATTTGTTTATACAAATTTGCTTGCTAACTTAGGCTCCTTAGAATAGTACATATTTCTTAGATATGTTCAACACATTCTCAACTGTGAATTGGGCTCATAATTGAGGGAAACAGATAATATTATTTAATTGGGACAAATGAAGCCCGACATATTTAAGATCTTGAAGTAGCCAATTGTTGGCTTCTCTGGGTAGAAAAAACTATGGTCCCAAAAATGTTAGAGCTCATTACTCAAGATGACAACCTAGCAACACAAGCCAGTATTGAACCCACACCTTCTACTTCTCAACCACTTAAAAGACCACCACAAATCACCCTCACTTATCAAAGAAGATCCAAACGAACCCCGCACAAGCTACTAAGGTTGTGCAGGCCCCTATATCACTACCCACACAGGAAGAAGTGGAAACTAGAGCTTTCACTTCTCCCGAGGAGCAAACCACTACCATCACTTCAACTATCAGTCCTGAGGTTTCTCATGCTCAGACTGATGAGATCACAAGCCCAACAGCCTAAGCCTTCACTCTGAGTCTTTACACTTAGACAAACAACCTTCAGGGACAGCTACCATCCCCAGCCTTTAGACTTAAACCAATCCATTCCCAATCTTGACTTCTATACTGATGAAGATTTTCAGTGAGTACCATGAGTCTTTCTACTCCTCCCCCTACTCAAAGAGAGATGAGTGCTCCTGAATCACCTATGTCTAGCCCACATCAGTCACCTATCACTGAGGTGGAAACTTTTGAACCTATTTAGGATATCCATATGGAAGAGGCTCTCACTTTAGCATGTGATTACATTATTAAAACCTCAAGCATGGCAACTCTGACCATTGACACTTCAACTGAAGTTGTCATTAAGCAGAGGAAAACCAGCAGCTAAGAACTTCATGCTGGTGGTGAGAGAGAAGACTTTGGTCCAATTCTCCTATCCCCCCATGATTCTTCTGATGAAGATGAGGAGAATTTGAGGCTAAAGGTGCAAAAACTATAAAAAAAACATACACATACTTAGTCTCCAAGGTTAGTCATCTTGAATCTCAGGTGAATACCTTGCAAAACAGGGTCAATGATTAGCAACTTGAGATATCTTACCTTAAGGAAAAACTAGCTGGGAGACTTTTAAGAAGAGCTCAACTAGGAACACAAGAACATGTGAATGTGGTTGATCTAACCTCTAGCTCACCTATGCAAGTGGGTGATGCTACCAAAAAGGGGGAGAAAATCATCACGGACATAGAACATGGAGTTCTTTATAGAGCATGGATATTGAGGACTCACCATCCTCACTTGCAACTGTCCATACTCAGCAACTTCCTCAAGTTCACATTGATGTGGACTCTATAGACTCCTTAATTCGGAGTCTTTTCTAGGAAGGTATACCAAGGGCAGTGTTATCTCCACCTCAAGGAACTTTCAACTACATCATAGGGTGGATGTATGATGCAAACAGAAGAGCCCTTATTCTTTAAAGGGTTCAAGGTAGAAAGAAGTCTTCAATTTTCAGACCTTGAACTACTATGAAGGTCTTGACCTGATCAACATGCCTCTTATCAATCCAAGTCAATCTAGACAAGTTGACAGGATGACATAAAGGATTCAAGATAGAATTACTGAAGAGTTCAATCTCAGAAGGATACAGAGGCAATTAAGTGATACTATTGGTCAACTGGATGTAGAGGCAGATCCTAAGATTAGCTTCGAAAGGGAAACCTTGACTGAAGGCCTAGTGGTAGAGCTTGAGAGTCTTGT
>BJCM01087774.1:15206-30023 GCA_018326385.1 Flaveria bidentis
CTACTGGTAAAGGTGTATCACAACCTCTCTCTGGCTAGAGCTTAGAGGCTACACCAATAAATGAAGGCCAAAGATCTCTCCACCTTCAGTCACAAAGGTCTATGAGTGACAAAGGGAAAAGGAAAATGACTTCTGAGGAGATTGAGGAGAGAGAGAGAGAGAGAGAGAGGAAGAGGAAGCTAAGGGGAGAAAGTTTCTCTGGGTCTGCAGGATTCATGGAAGCTACAATTAGGGTTGCTCCCAGACCAAACACTCAAGATGATGAGTTGAGGACAGTCAAGTTTACTTATCTGCAAACCAAGAACTATGACATTGATGAAATTATATCTCTCCACTTAGAAAAGCTTAATGAACTAGCTGACATGGAATTGTCAAGAAAGAGGAAGGAAGCAGAGGATGCAAAGCTTCTTCTCCAAATCAAATAGGAGTGGAGACAAAAGAGATTATACAAGCATGTTCCCACTCTCTCCCTAGTTCAAGAAAGTCTTGCATAAGAGGTTATGGCTCCACAAGAACCTCAAGTAGACAAAGAGACTCATAGGATCTAAATGATCAACTACTTGAGTGCCACAGGCCTATACCAGGCATCTGCACTTCTTCCTTTGGCCTTTGAGTACATAAAGTCTGAGTATCTTAAACAGTTTGAGCTTGAAGTACTCAAAGAACATAAGGAAACAAAGAGAAAAATAAAGGAAGATGCTGCAAGGTCAAGGGCCATCATTCAGAAGAGCATGAAGAAGTCTGCTGACAGACAAAGGATGATGAGCTTCTTGAAGCTGTATGGATTCTCCGGAAGGAGACTTGGCCCTATATCTCTATCTAATATGGATGAGCATATTAGGGTGATCAAGTAGAAGATCAAAAGAGGAGAGCTTGTTGACTTACACTCCCTACCAAGTCAGGTCCCTCAAGAAGTGGAGGTTAAGATTGAACCTTTTGATAAAAACACAACCTGGACCTCCTGCTGAGCCTTAGCAAACTTTATTTTTTATCCACAGCTGGGTCAAACTCCTTCTCATTCTGAACTTGTGAGGGAGGAACACCCAACTGAGCAAGACAAGACTGATCAACAAGGTGCTGCAGACTGGTCTTCTCAGTTAAAGTCATCAAAGAGGAGGAAGAGGATGGCTTCTAGACCAAAGTCAAAGAAGAAAAAGTCTAAACCATCTACCTCCATACCTCAGGGTGAGTCAGATCAACCTGAGGAAGTGCATGAAGAGGTAGTCCAATCAACTCCAATTCAAGTGGCTCCTCTTGCTTCTAAGAGACCCATCTTATACTGGACCGTCATAACTAATCCAGAAAGATGGCATGTGATTAGAGATCAAGGTGGTGAGAATGTCTACACATGGAAAGACTTATTCAACCTACCTCTACATGATCTTTTTTACATGAGAAGATACTATGAAAGTCTGAGTGATCCTGACCATCTAATAAAGAAGAGCCTTGTCATAATCATGATAAGGACTGTAAATTGATGACGAGCTTTAAATGTTTTGGTAGCATCAACCTAGGGGAGTTTGTAAGGATTCCAATAATGCAGCCAAAAACATTCAAAGCATCTAAAATTAAGTGTAAAATCTTCTGAAGCCAAGACCAATATCTTCCGAAGCCAAATATGAAGTCTTTTGAAGCTTTAGAGACAAAGTCTTCCAAAGCCAAGTTTATGAAGACAGATTTCTTCTGAAGACTTTTATGTACATGCTATTATCTGATGTACTTTTCCATAAAGCTGGATCACCTTTCCGCTACAACTTTGTTTGACTCACCAACTTTCACAAGTTGGTAAAAAGGTCCATGCTATTGGAAAACTATACATTGAGGTCTTGAGTCTGAGCTTTTTACTTTATGTACTTTATCTTTTTTGTAATATATTAGGATGTGAGCTATGGCATGTCATAGTCACAAGTCAAAAGGCAATATGCCTTTTGACTCTACATTTGATTTTGTTGTCTAGTCTTATGTATCCAGATGGCTTTCAAAGTATGGCCGGCTGTAGGATGTAGTATATGTATCTCAAGTACTTGTAACTTTCCATTATGCTTTTGTAACACTTTATAATAGAACTTGAGAAGCAATGTACTACATTCTTGAAAACCAAATTACTTATGTTGCTATCTTGTTCTATCTTTCTTTTACTTGTGTTCTTAGCATCTCTTGTAATAGTTAACCAGTTCCCTATTTGATATGTTAAGTGTTCTAAAGAACTCTCCTCAGTTGTGTTGTTGTGTTGTAAAAGTGCATTACCCCCTTCTAACGGTCCTGCAAACTCAAAATAGGTGATGCCCACAAGTCATTATGCAATAAATCAAATGGTTGAAAAATATGAGTAAAAGTCCTAGCAAAAGGAAGTTTAATGCTCTTTCCAATGACACAAGTTTGAAAGTAGGAAAAATTAACAAAGTAGTTTGATTTCAAAGAACGCAACGAAGCATGTCTTGGGTGACCGAGCCGTTGATGCCATAAGTTGGTTGAAATGGTTGTAAAAGTAGATGGTATGGTAGATGTTCCAGACCCGAGCACAAGAGGATATAGATCACCGCTGTTGTTGCACCAAAGGATAGGGATCCGGCTCTGGCAGTCCTTCACAAGAAAACCAAAGGGGTCAAACTCAACAGAAACAGAATTATTGATTGTAAAATGACGGACGAAGATTAAATTTTTGAGTAGTTTAAGTTCATACACGACATCTTTAAGGACAAGTGGGGGAAATATGGTGGTAAGGTTTGGGTTCCATGTCTAAGAACCGGAATTATTTTACCATCTCTAACATTGATGTTTTGTTTCATGCAATTATTAGTAAAAGACTCAAAATTACCTGCAGTGTGTGACATATTCTCGGTAGCTCCCTTGTCCATGTATAACGTCGGGTCTGGCTGGTGCAATGACACATCATAGAGGGCTTGATCAATATTTGTTGGAGTATAGGTTGTGCTATGGGCTTGATTTAGGTGTGGGCCAAGTAGACTAAGACTGTTTCCGTTTGAATTGGGCCTTGGGCTTGTAGTTGGCTAAAGCGGAATAATTTAAAATTATTTCATTCATTGGTTTTTCAAAATAATACAACATTCATAATCGTTACAAAATATTGTTTGTTCGCATTACAATGGAAAAAGTCATAATTTAAACAATGGATGCCATCCCAAAAACACCAAGTAGCTGCCCCGTGCCATCCTCAGCAATCATTACCTACCAACTGGAAAATATTAAAAGTCAGTGTTGCTGAGTGAGTTCTAGTTTTACAAAAACATTATATTACCTTTCATTCGTTAAAACATTTTCTTTCTTTCACACATGATCACACATCATACATATAACAAGGTAATATTTATTATCTTCCTTCATCGTTCGTTTCGTACATATTGCACGTTTCGTACTTATCGCATTTTTTGTACTTATCGCACTTTTCGTAGATTATTATCTTTCACTTCTATCTAGATCATGTCGTATGCTTAACCCCTCTTTTGGGCACAAAGCTATATCATCTAGGGTTAGGCGACAAGGATCCCATATCACACATATCGCACATATTGCACGTATGGAGTAGTCATATAGACTAACTCCCCCTGTATGTGAACCCTGAAGAGTTAGCCAAGATCGCACGTTGTAAACACACAGTTGAGCTAACAACTCGCAATGAGTTGTGAACCTTCTTATATTTGCTTGCAAGACTTTTCATTCATTCATTCATTATGTTACACTTTTATTATTTTAAATTTTTCGCTTCTTTGAATTAATACTTTATATTCATTATCATGATCATACCATGTAAGCAACATAATAATACCCTATCAGGAACATAAGGTCAACATAGCACATTCATACATAACATCATCACACATCATCATACAACGTCATACAATCATCACACGTCATCATAAAAATATAACCGACCCTCCGCGAGACAGTAGGGGTTCGGGGGCGGCAGCCCCTGACAGCGGGGTCCTAGGGCAGTAGCCCCTAGTGGGGTCCAAGGGGCAACGCCCCTAGCTAAGGCCAAGCTGCCAGGTTAGCGTGAAATTTTTTTATTTAGTATAGCAGCCCCTAGTGGGGTCCAAGGGGCAACACCCATTTGTATAGCATATTTTGATATAGAAAAATCAATCTTCCTGTTAATACCTCTTAAAATCTTGGTAATTTAAATCGCATATTTAGTATGCATTTCCAGCCCCAAACAAGTTTAAAACCTTTAAAATAAGGGACCTAGAACTCACCTGGACTTGATGAGTAGCTTCTCAATCAAGTTTCCAAAGCAAGGGTCACACTACGCAGCCTGCAGATAAGTTAACACTCAAAGGAGTTAATTTCTGATTGCTACTAATTTTGCTGCTTGATCAGCAGTTTCGCTGCTAGTTTCGACAGCAGTTTCGTTGCTAGTTTCGCCAACAGTTCATTGCCAATTTCGCTGGCATATTTTCTGCCAGTTTCGCCCAACTTTCATTGGATAACCATTTCTTAGAAACTGTAGTTTCACAGGAAGTCTTTGTAATTTTGCTGCATGACTACATAATTTCATTGGATGAACACCTAGTTTCGCAAAACAGGCTGAAATAACCCATTTTGACCCAAAACTTCAATCCTTTACACCCAAAGCCTTGGTTTATCACCCAAGAAGCTATATCTAAGCTTCTTATATGTTTTCTTACACAAAACGTGAGTTTTAGGCGATTCTTTGCCACTTTCAAAAACCCCAAACCCTAGAATCCGGGTTTACCCTTAAAGAAATGATTAAACGATGTTTCTTTTCTTGTTATTTGGATGCCCACAACACTGATCTTCAATATCTTGATCAACCGAGCCTTGAATCACCACTTTCTCTCTCTACATACACACACACTCTCTCTAAAATATAGGTGTTGAGTTGCAAATGAGAGTGGCTCAAGCTAATCCGTTTATATATACCGGGCATTACCGGGACCTTACTCGTCGAACACATAACCCGCGAGATTTATTCGGTCCATAATCCATTTCCCGCTTATTTTCTTAAAATAATCCCGGCTAAGCCCATTATTATTAACTGGCTCGTTTTGACTTTATTCCGTGCATTACATCGTATTGTATATCCATTGTAAGATGATGAAATCTAGTCTCTTCCGGACCTCATCGAATGGTGCAACATTGGGTTGTTTGTCTTTATCGGTAGGAGAAAGTGGTGTAGCGGGTGGAGGGCGAGAAGAAGGTGATCATATACTTGAAATGCTTTGTAATGGATTTTGAACAATTCAGATCAGGAGGTCCAGTGACCAGTTTCCATTACTAAGGTTATAGCAATGAATGTTTTAATATTGGACACGGTTACTGCGGGATGCAACTTTGCGTCCATGGTGTGATAGTGGAAATGAGAACGAGGAGCGGGAGGATCAATTGGAAAAAAAGGTTAGTGAGCAGCCGCAAGAAGAAAGATGGAGGTGGAAAGATTTTAGGGTTAGTGGCTTTATACCATGATAGAATAGGTTCCTTGTCCCACTCCATTCATTCATTCCACTATTTAACATTACAACTGCAATCCCATAATGTGGGAAACTACATAATTTACGGCAGCCATATGGGCACAAATATATATGCTAAAAATACATTAGGCAAGGTTGACTGTTATAAACTTACTTTAAACATTTTTGCATGCTTATGTGATGTAATTTCGGGACCGATACGTAATGTGATACAGTTTTCAAATAGAAACCCGCAGCAATGCGCAGTTTTCATTTCTAGTTAAATAATTAAACAATGAGATGAACTAAGAAGATGGATATTCAAAGATGTTACATCTATTGTAGTGTCATTCTAGATATTATTTCTTTTATCAAGCTTCAAGATCGCTATTTGTATTCTTCATCATATCCCTTGATGAATAATCATATAAATCAAATATATAATATAATATATAATATATCTAATACATCATTAATTTAATATCATATATAGGCACCTTAGATGATTTTGGTTTGTTTTTTTTCTATTTTTCTGTTTTAGCTTGGTTTGGTTACGAGTTTAGTTTGGTTCGATCGTTATACAGTTTGTCTCAATTTAAATCATTGGTGTTTGTTTGGCTTCAGTTTTTTTTGGTTCGGATTTGTCGGGATTATGCTTATGATTTGGTTATTTTAGTTTCATGCACACCCTTACATTTTTAAAATATCAAAAAGTTACAACCCTAATCATATCATAAACCCTAAAATCCATGATAATCACTTGAAATTATTGTACTTAGAATGCTCGACCAGTGGACTTATTCAACTCCAGTTATAAATATGCCTAACGTACATCTTGTCATTATTTACAAAATGCCCTAAGTTTTAACTACTTTGCTTTTCGACAAATTCAAACCTACATAAGTTTTTAAATGTTCTCCACAATTAGATGTAAAACTAGTAACCAATGAGGTAAAAGCATTATATCTATACTAGGTTATTACCTCATTTATTACACGGGTTGAATAAATAAAATATTTAATAATTAGTAATGAAATGTAATAATTATAAAACGATATGATTGAAATTGCATATTTAGTAATAATATAAGTAACAAAACAGTGATATCATTATTTTAAACTTTTGTTTTTAAACCCTAATTTCCTTTTTAATAAATATTTTATTGCAAAACAAACCATTTTAAATAATATCAATATTAAATATTTTCTTATTATAACTCCTAATTTTAGTTATTTTGTTTTATAAAAAAATCATTTAAAAAACTATTTTATAATGCTTCATATGTTTAAACATGTTTGTTGTTTTAGAAAATTTTCTTATTTTTAAATTTTTGTTTATTTAGAAGTTACATTTATAAAAGCATCTCCTTCTTAATTTATTAAAAAAACAATTTTTAATCTAAAAAAATTAAATAATATTATTAATTTTTAAGGTAATTGTTTAATACGAAAGAAATGAGAAAATTAAAATTAGATGGTACAGAATTATAACAAGTGATATCTTAAATTTTTTTTTATTATAATAAATACATAATTTGTAAACAAAGATGAACATTTCTCTTTGTGTCTGGTTGGCTTGCCGTGTTACAAGCCACGATTGGATTGCAAAACTTTCTTTTTATATTTTATATTTTTTGTTTTTTGTATTCTATTTTATTTTCTAAAATACAATGCATTATTCCCTCGAGTTTTTCATTTTTTTAGTTTTTGTATTCTGTTTTATTTTTCTAAAATACAATGAATTACCATGCCGTGGATTATAAATCTATTTGGCATGAAAAATAAACAAAATACAAAGAATTGATAAAAGCTAATAAACAATAGGGGCTTATTATAACTATCAAACTTAAATAAAAATCACAGTGATTAAAATTCAAGATTGTGAACCGCCAAATACACCGCCAATAATCTTTATAATTGATTCTGGAGCTTCAATTCATTTGTATCCATCGGCAATTAACGGTGGTTCGTAGTCATAGTCGATCGTATTTCAATCTTTTTCCACCAAATTCAGGTAAAAAAGCTTCAAATTCAATCAGTTATTACTGTTATTCATCTTTTTATTATGAGTTCGATTCAACCACTGTTAACGGTGGTTAAACAACTCACTTTCTGCCATCTTGGTTAATATGGGCAAGAATCAGTGAAATTTGTATTAAAATACAAAAGAAATTTATCATTCATTGTTTATGAGTTTCATACAGCCTTAAGGTTCTTGATTCAAGATAACGGTCATTAATGGTGGTGTTCGTTCAACAGTTCGTTAAAATCAAGATTTGAGTATGAAATCGATAGTGTAGTGTTTATACTAGTTAACCCAGTTCGTTATATTGAATTTGATTTATTATGAATCAATGTATGCTTTTGAATCGAATGAGTTTATGAATATTAATTCACATGATCATTGACGAATCCTTCTTTCTGTAGCAATTTTGTGTTTCTTGCAATGTCTGTCGGAAGCAGCAGAAGGGTTACTTTTCATATGATAGATAATGTAAGTCATTTAACTTATATCTCGTTTCAATTTCAAATTTTATAGTGTAAGCTTTGTATTTGATTTTGAATTTAATGAAGAAAATAGATAACGCATGTCACAACAACTAGAACGTGATCTTTTCACCATCTCATACGTATGTGTCCTTTAAAGCGGCTATATGTTGCTTATTTTAGTGCCATTAATATCGAGTTACATAATCTACATAATCTGTAGTTTTATCAAAAATGTTCTTTTATGTTGCTTATTTTAGTGTCATTAATCAATATATCGAGTTACATAATCTATAGTTTTATCAAATATGTTCTTTTATGTTGCTTATTTTAGTGTCAATAATCAATATATCGAGTTACATAATCTATAGTTTTATCAAAAATGTTCTTTGATTATCGCGGATCGTATATGTTTTTTCCTAACATTAACAAGGTGTACTCATAACATAGTATTGTATCAGGTCAAAAATCTAATAGAACAATGTATTTTGCACTACATGAAGAAGAAGCAGGTCATAGATGTTCTCTGGCAGCAACATAAGATAGAACCTTGCTTTACAAAAATCAGTATGTAATCTGACTCCTCTTATCATCTTCTTTTTTCAAAAAATAAAAAATAAATTTATTTATTTTATATGTATCTAGTTAAAGATATATCTTGTTTTTTTTCCAGTTTGGCGGCTTCTTGAAGAACAAAATGAAAAATTCTTTAAGAACTACTATTTGAGGCTGGCTGTGTTGGACCAAATAAATAAGTTGGATTATCTCGTTGAAAAACAAGCTGCAATGATGAATCATTTGTCTAATGGCTCTCCTATACAACCCAAGGTATGCAATCTTGCAGTGCAACCAGTTCCAACAGATATAGGACCAAGTGGCTTGAAAGATTGTGGACCATCGGGGCTGCAGCACGCATCTGATTATCCGTTTATATTGGCTCGGAACCCTAATCTTGGACTGAAGAATGAGGCTCCAGTAACTGAAGAAATTGCATATGGTTCATCATCTAGCAACATGGGCTCAAACTCACATCAGTTACAAAGAACAAGTACCGAAGATCTATTCGCGCTTTTGTCACCAGATCTAGAGAGTTTATTGGATTGTATTGACAGTACATTACATTGCAGTAAATAAATTACAGTTGACTGCTGAAAAAGTCATTAATTTGCAAGAAAAATAAGTTGCAGTAAAAACTATATTAAGATTGTAAAAAGCCAGTAAAAGTTAGGGTTGTTCAACCGAGCGGACATTTGCTCGTGTTTGGCTTCTTTCCAAACCAAACCGAGCCAATCGGCTCGCTTACAACCAATCGGCTCGTTTACAAACAAACGGAAAATCGAAAGAGCAGAAAATATATATTTTTTCTACTCTTCTACTCATAATTTTTTTTTTATTTTTAGTTGTTAAAATTTTAATTATAGTGTATTTTACTTTTACATAATTAAATTTGTTTTTGTTTATTTAAATATATAATATATTGTTTGTTAAAAAATTATTAGAGAAGTTTTGGATTCATAAAATTATGTCACAACTTTTCAAGGGATCATAACTTTGGGATCATAACCAAGTTGATAAACAAAAACAAAATTAATTATGTAAATTTGGATTCAAAAATCACATACGGTAATTTTTATGATACCAAACTCTATTAGTTCTATTAGGTTTTACATATACGTGTCTTGAGCATACATTAGTTGTCATTGAACGTTGGTGACTTAATAATAATAATCTATGATAAACAATAATAATTTAATCCCTCCCCCCACCCCAAACCCCCCTATTACGGCCGAAACCCATCCCTTTTCCCATTCAATTCCCACAAATTTTGAGCAAGAACAACATCAAGTAATCAATTTTGATTAGTTCCAAGTGGTTCCAAGGTGTTAGCAAGCATAACTCTTGATTTCTACACGTTTAAAGGTTAGTTTGATTAGTTTTTCATGATTTTTGGTTCTTGATAAACCCTAGTTCGAAATTGATGATGAAAAAATAAAATTGATGGTTTTTAAATGTTATATGATGTTAATTAGATTGTATGAATGTTAGATCATGTTGATTATGAAAGTGTAGTTCATACATTTCCTTAAGAGAAAACTTTTTGTTCTTGAAATTCATGATTTGATAATGATATGATGTTAGATACAAGGTTTGGATGTTAGTCTACTTGGATTGTGCAAGAAAACTCATGAATTTGAGATGCTGATCATAATTTACTAAAAGTAGAAATTTTTATACATGATGATTGGGAATTTTGATGATTATCATGTTAGAATTATTGCTATGAACTTGAATAGGTATAAAGTTGATGAACTTATGATTGAATTTGATGCTAGATTGCTTTTGGGGATTTATTTTCCAAAAAGAAAAACTTTATTTTTGAAAAACATTGGATATGATGATTTGGACATGTTTATGATGTTAGGATCATGTTAGAATATTTATAGATGATGTTTAATGTGATGAATATGTTAATTGAGTTGTTTGGATGCTTGATTGATCATGTAAAGAATTTAGGTATCGGTGATCATACATGATGTTGAATTATGAATAGTGATTAGGAAATCATGTTTGGGATTGGAATTTATCATTATTATGTATGTTTGTTGGAATGAACTTTGTTGATGAATGTGATTATGATTGCCATACACACGTGCGATTCTAAGGTCCCTACTTAGTAGGATTGGCAGGGTTTAGGGTGTGAAGTCGTGAGTGGCTTCACATGGCATGTAGTGAATGATTAGACTTCACATATGAATTGTTGGTTGTGATATATTTATATTCAGTGGCAGAACCAGAAATTTTTCTTAGTAGGGTCACTATTTTTGGTGATTCATTTTGTAACAAGATAATATAAAATTTTACGGTCGGGTCGGGTCAAGTCGGTTCGGTATGGTTCGGAATGTAATTTTATTGCATGCAAAATGTTGACAAAAATATTATATCAAAGAAATCAAACAAAAAGGGAAAAATTAGTAACGAGGGCTAAGGTTTTAATTTGTATTTTTAGAATAACGGTATTTTAATAATATTACTTAAATAAAAAGAGGAAATTTTTTTAAAAAAAGGTTGTTGAAGCCTGTGGGTTTCGAACTCAAGACCTCATGTTGGAGAAGGCACACGTTTACCATTTAACCAAGGATATATTTATTCCATTTTATCAACTTTAATATACTAATGGGTTCATTTCCTATATATGTGTTCACTAAAAAATTAACATTATACGTTACACTACGGGTTTAAAATTCAATGGGGTCACTTAACCCCATACCCGACACCCTAGTTCTGTCCCTGTTTATATTTGTGTTAACATGTTGGTTGTTTGAGATTTGCATGAGTTGTATGATGATCTAACGTTGTATGATGACCTTGGTAGACTTGGGTTGATGATGTGATACACGTGAATAACTTGTATGATGTTCATTTATGCTAGTTGATGCGCTTGATTAAATGATATTTCAACTAATATGTCACTAACGGGTCAAACATGTCAACTAGGTTAACTTAGAGTTGTTAAGCTTTCTATGTACATGTACTTATGTACTTGCGTGTTCTATGTAACCTTTGAAAGGTTGTCTTTCCATTCATCGTCAGTTTTCTTGTTATTGTTCGTTACGCATCAGGTGAGTTCAAGACCCACTATTTTATAAACTCTCTTCCGGGGGGAAGTAGCATACTAGTTCACAAATACTATATTATTATTACAAGTTGTGTATGTTTTAACATAGTGCATAATACCTTGAAAGTCCTCCCACTTTCGGATCGTTAATAATGGTAACTAGTAGGAAATCTTGGGTAGTACTACTGGGTTTGACAAGCCCCACCTGTGTGACTCAAGGTCAAACGGGTGCAATATTATCCTAAACACAAACATCGTCACGACCTGGTAAGTCGTGACGGGAGGCAATAAACACAATACAGTCAGCTTCGATCGCGAAATCACTATGGTTATTACTTGTGACTATAGACTAGCTATCTATTTTAATGCACCTCTTATGTTATACAAATTAATATTATTTATGTTAAATCAAAACTCTTAAACTCACCAACCATTTTGTTGAAATTTTTAGCATGCTATTCTCATGTTGTTAACTCAGGTTGCCATTAGGAGCACATCACGGGTCCCACATGCATTCTAAGACTTTATGTCAAGTCATAACACTTGGATTTTATTTATGGGTTTTTAAGTATTTGGGTTGGTGCGTGTTTTGTCAAATATTGTATTCATATACTTTGGGTTTGTCATATTTAAAAAATGTTTCCACATGGTTTTAAAGTTTGAACTTTGGTTGGTTTTATTTTAAATATGGCATATAGTGTCATTCTGAATAACTAGTGACTGTGATCCTAGTTTGTTCACACGTCTCGTGTTAAAACTCTGCATGTTAATTTTGAGAGGGTGACAGATTGGTATTAGAGCCATTGGTTATAAGGAACTAGGTTGCATACACATTAGCCTATAACCGCACATAGTTAGTTAGTTACTCATTGTTTATCCTCTTACTGTATACTCACTGGCATACACATCACATACACTACAACATGGCATCATCTTCACAGGCTTTAGGTAAAAGGCCTGCATGAATAGAATCCCCTACTTATCTTGTACCTAATAGAGAACTTGTGTGACAACTTACTCGATTTCGTTATGCCAATGCAGTAAACCAGGGATGTAGCACAACCATGTAACGTAATTTTTCGTGACAAAAATTCTTTCAACATGGGGATAATGTGACATCCGGTAATTTTTCCTTTACCAAACTCCGTTAGTTCCGTTAAGTCTTGCATACACGTGTCGTGGGCACACACTAGTTGTCGTTGAACGTTGGTGACTTAATAATAATAATCTATGATAAACAATAATAATCTAATTAATAATGTTGATTATTATTTGTGATTATGTGGTTCATGATTTTATAGAATTGTAAATGTTTATTTTATAAATTCTATGCGATAACGTGAAAACGTGTTATATATATATTCTATATGTTATGTGACTTGTTGTAAATGTTTAGGATTATTATTATTGGTTAATAATACTTGTGTTTAGCAGTTAAAAACTATTTTAAAAGTATTAGAAAGATTGGTTTTTATAAAATATAATTAAAGGGGTTTACTTTGTAATTGTTCTAAACCTAAAACTTACCTAAAATACAACCCTAATCCCCCCCAAACCCCAATTTTGGCTGCAACTCTTCCTAACACCTTCATCCATTACGATTTTGATCCAAGAACACATACACAAGTCGAATTCCAAGTGGTTTCAAGTAGTACAAGTTGTTTACAAGTGATAATCATCATCAAAGCACATCTAAAGGTTAGTTTTGATTGGTTGTTTATAGTTTTTGATGAAGATGAACCCTAATCCACTAAATTTTGGTGAAACCTGAAGTTGATGATTGTTAGATGATTATATGATGTTAGTTAGGTTGTATGAATGTTGAATGATGTTGATTATGCAAGAAATCTAGGGTTTGATCATCTAGTTCATACATTGCCATAAGAGGAAACTTTTTATTCTTGGAATTTATGGTTTGATGATTCTAAGATGTTATATGTAATTCTTAGATGTTAGTTTAATTGAATTGTGCAAGAAAATCCATGAAATTATGATGTTGATCATGACTTACTAAAAGTAGAAACTTCTGTGTATGATGTTCGGGAATTTGGATGTTTTGGAGATGATTAACATGTTAGAATGAATATTATGAACTTTATTAGGTATAATATTGATGAAATTATCATTGGATTGGATGCTAGAACACTTTTGGGTGTTACTTTCCTAAAAGGGAAATTTGATTTTTATAGAACTTTGGATGTGATGATTTGGGCATGCTTATGATGTTAGGATCATGTTAGAATGATTGTGGATGATGTTTGTTGTGTTAGAATGTTTAATTGAGTTGTTATGGATGTTTGGTTGATCATGTAGGAAGTATAGGCTTTGTTGATCATGCATGAGAATGGATTATGGTTAGTGATTAGGCGATCATGTTTGGGATTGAAACTGATGATCAATGTGTATGTTGGTTGGAATGAACTAAATGAATGAATGTGATTATGATTGTCATACACGCGTGCGAATCTGAGGCCCTACTTAGTAGGATTGGCAGGGTTTAGGATGTGAAGTCGTGAGTGGCTTCACATGGCATGTGGTGCATAATTAGTCTTCGCGTATGAATTATTTGTTGTGATGTATTTATATATATATATATATATATATATATATATATTAAGCATAATGATTATTGAGATTTGCATAAGTGTATGATGATCTAATGTGGCATGATGACTTAGGTAGAACCTAGGTTGTTAATGTGATATACATAGATAAATTGCATGATACTCTTGTATGTTAAGTTATAATATATGATTAAACTATATTTCAACTAATATGTCACCAACGGGTCAAACGGGTCAACTAGGTTAACCTAGGATTATTGAGGTTCTATGTGTACATGTACTTATGTACTTGTGTATTCTAGGTAACCTTTGAAGGGTTGTCTTTGCATCTATCATGAGTCTCTTTATTTACTATCATTACACACCAAGTGAGTTCATGTCCCTTTATTTTATAAACTCTTTTCTTAGGGAGGTAGCATACTTGTACTCAAACACTATTTTATTATTATAAGTTGTGTATGTTTTAACATAGTGCTTAATACCTTGAAAAGTCCTCACACTTTTGGATCATTAATAATGGTAACTTGCGGGAAATCTTGGGTAGTACTACTAGGTGTGACGAGCCCCACCTGTGTGACTCGAGGTCAAACGGGTGCAATATTGTCTTAAACACAAACATCATCACGACCTGGTAAGTCGTGATGGGAGGCGACAAACGAAACACAGTCAGCTTCGATCGCGAAATCACTATTGTTATTACTTGTGAATATAGACTAGCTATC
>BJCM01087784.1:0-17601 GCA_018326385.1 Flaveria bidentis
TGGACCATGTGTATGGTTCAATCGTACGACTGTCCCAATCGCACCTCTCAGTCGCACGGCTGGTCCATTAGCATGGCTCAGTCGTACGACTGAGTCTCATTCGCATATGCTCCTGCGAATGACCCAGTTTCATGTGTTTACAACATATTAGGTGTAATACATTAAGCCTAGACTATTCGACAAGCGACGGACACACTATATATGACTATATATGCTCCAACAATGACATTACCTGGTTGCCTTTGTCTCCTTCTGAGGCTGAACTCTTCGGTAATCCTATCTTGAATCCTTTGAGCCAACTTGTAAGCTTGTCTAGATTGGCTTAGATTGACAAGTGGCATTTTTTATAAGGTCAAGACCTTCATAGTAGTTCAAGATCTAAAAATTAGATACTTCTTGCTGCCCTTGAACTCTTTGAAGAATGATGCCTCTTCTTTCAGCATCATATCTCCACCCAATGATGTGATTTGAAGTTCCTTGGGGGTGGGTATGACATAGCCCTTGGAATGCCTTCCTCAAAGAGACTCTGAATAAGAGAATCTATAGAGTCCATATCAATATCAAATTGAGGAAGTTGCTTAGCATGGACAATTGCAAATGAGGATGGTGAGTCCTCAGTGTCCATACTCTTTGAAAAACTCCCAGGTTCTATGATTGTAATGACTTTCTCCCCCTTTTTGGTAGCACCACCCTCTTGCATAGGTGAGCTTGGAGTTAGGTAAATCACATCCACAGGTTCTTGTGTTCTTGGATAAGTTCTCTTTAAAGGTCTCCCAGCTAGTTGTTCCCTGAGATACGATATCTCAAGTTGTTGATCATTGACCCTATTTTGTAAAGTAGTCACCTGAGATTCCAAGTGACTGACCTTAGAGACTAAATAGGTGCATCTGTTGGAGATTTTTGCACCTTTAGTCTCAGATTCCCCTCTTCTTCGTCAAAAGATTCATTGGGGGATGAGATAATTGGACAAAGGTCCTCAGTCTCACCACCAGTATCATGTTCTTAGCAACTGGTTTTCCTCTGTTCACTAACAACTTCAGATGGAGTATCAGTGAACTGAGTTTCCATGGTTGAGGTCCTAGTAATGTAATCACTTGTAAAAGTGAGAGCCTTTTCCATATAGATCTCCTGAATAGGGTCAGGAAGATCCACCTCAGTGGTAGGTGGATGATGTGGGCTAGACATAGGAGAGTCAGGAGCACTCATCTCTCTTTGAGTAGGGGAAAAGTAGAGAGACTCATGGTACTCACTGAAACCCAACTCTTCATCATCATAAAAGTCAAGGCTAGGGATTGATTGGTTTAGATCTAAAGGCTAGGAATTTTAACTTTCCCCTGAAGGTTGTTCACTTGAGTGTTGAGACTCAGAGTGAAAGCTTAAGGCTGTTGGGCTAATGAGCTCATCAGGCTGAGCATGAGGAACCTCAGCATCGATTCCTAAAGAGATAGGAGTGGTTTGCTCCTCAGTAGAAGTGGGATCTATGGTTTCCACTTCTTCTTGTATGGGTAGTGGTTTGGGGACCTACACAGACTGAATAGCTTGTGCAGGGGTTTGTTTGGTTCTTCTTGGTAGGTGAGGAGGATTTGTGGCTATGGAGGTAGTTGAGAGGTAGGAGGTGTGGGTTCAACACTAGCTTGTGTTGCTAGGTTGTGACCTTGAGCAATAAGCTCTAACATTTTTAGGACAAGGGTTGTTTCTACCCCATAGAAGCCAATAGTTGGCTTCTTCAAAATCTTAAAGATGCTAGGCTTCATCTGTCCCAATTTAAGAATATTATATGTGTCCCTTAACTGTGAGCCCAGTTCACAATTAAGAATGTGCTAAACATATGTACGAAACATATAATACTCTAAGGAGTCCAAGTTAGCAAGAAATATTATATAAACAAACTTAGAGTATCTAAACTTGACCCCCTGAACCATCCCATGCACTATGAATGAGAGATCTTCAGGAATCTAGTCCCAGCCCCCATGCTTGTGAGACAAGCTGTGGATGATCACATGAAGTATGTACTTTCACTTTGAGGAAACATTCTCTTTCCTTAAGGTCTTGATAAAATAATCTCCTTCATAGCCTATCTGCTGGAAGGATTGGTTAACAGCTTCTTTAGGAAGGGACAATTCAGCTTCCTCATCATCCAGATGAAGGTGGGAGTTGATGACAGCTAGAGTGATGAAGATTGTCCTCCCCTCCCAACTGAGTAGCTGCCTCGTGCCATTCTCAGCAATGTCATCCAAAAATAAATGATGACCTCTTGGTAGGTCCTTCAAAATTCAAGCAAATGATCCTCATAAAGAATAGGATCTATGGTGAGGGAGGTAAGATAGTTGGACAGAGCCAGAAAATGGAAAATCTCTAAGAAACTAGAATCTTTCTTAGAGTTTATCAAAGCAACCTAATTGTGCCACGTATGTAACTGCATGGTGAAATCAGGTTCATTTCTACGGTTGAGGTTGGCCATTTTAGAAAGCTAGTGATGAAAGAAATGAAGAACAGAGGCGGTTTCTGGGATAATTTAGGTTTAACGAAGGTAGAGAGGTAGAAGAAAGTGAAAAGAGGGGGATCGTTGGGTATATTTATGAAATGGATTTCAGATAAAGTTAATGAAAGAGGATAAACTTGGAAATCTGAATATCGGTCCCACCTCTGAAAAAGTGTTTTCTTTTACCCAAAAGTTAGTTTTCTTGGAAGTCGAAAATCTTCCAAAGGTAATTCTTCTTCAGAAGTTTTTAATTAAAAAGCATCCAAAGCCAAATTGGCTTTGGAAGATATTCTAAAGAGTTTTGAGAATTTTTTCTTTGGAAGAGATCAACACTTGAAAGTTAATTGCTTTCGGAAGAAAAGTGTTCGTTAAAACAGACAAGTATTTTGAGAAGAAGATAAGCTTCGGAAGGTATTGTGAAAATTTCTTCCGAAGGTAGATTCTCTCAAGTAGTTGTTTATTTTGAAGACATAAATTTCTTTCGAAGGTAAATGGATAACTTTCGAAAAATTCTAAGGAAATTCTTATAAAAACTTTTTTTTCTTCCAAGGTGAACCAGGGTTTATGAAGATAATAAAATAAACAACTTAGGACACACAGATTTTAGAAATAAGATAATTAAGTTTTAAGAAAACACTACTCAAGGTTAATCATCCCAATGGCTGAGATAAGATATTTAAATCTTTGTTCATCAAAGGCTTTAGTGAATAGATCAACATATTTTTCATTTGTGTTAACTTTGACTAGTTTGATTAATCCTTTCTTAAAATTATCTCTAATCAAGTGATACCTGATGTTGATATGTTTTGTCCTTGAGTGTTGCATATGATTCTCTGTGATAGAGATGGCACTATTGTTGTTTATATGAATTGGAGTCTCCTTGAAATTTAATCCATAGTCTAGCATTTGATTCTAAATCCAAAGCACTTGAGCACAGCGGCTTGCAGCAGCAATATAATCAACTTCAGCAGTTGATGCAAAGACACAGGATTGCTTCTTGCACTGCCAAGAGACTACCCTTCCACCAAGGAACTAACATCCCCCTGATGAAGACTTAGTAATCATATTTCATCCACCATAGTCATTATCTATATATGCATGCAGATTAAAGTCTGAGTTCTTTGGATACCAAAGGCCAAGAGTTGAAGCACCTTTGAGATATCTTAGAGTTCTCTTGACAGTGATTAGGTGTGACATCTTGGGATTTGCTTGATATCTTGCACAAATACATGTGGCAAACATGATGTCAGACCGGCTAGTTTTAAGGTACATAAGAGACCCAATCATAACCCTATATTGATGTTCATCCACACACTCCCCCTCAAGATCAGGTCCAAAAGAATGGTTTCTTGCTATGGGTGTCTTACCAACCTTACTATTAGCCATGTTGAACCTCTTAAGTATGTCATGAACATACTTTGACTGACTTATAAAAATGCCATCTTCAACTTGCTTCACTTGAATTCCTAGAAAGAAAGTGAGTTCTCCTATGGTACTTATTTCAAATCTATCTTTCATCAGCTTCTCAAAGTCTTTGCATAACTTTGGATTAGTTGATCCAAAGATGATGTCATATACATATACTTGAACTAACATAAGTCAATTCCCTATCATTTGATGAAGAGAGTTCCATCTATAGCACCCCTTCTGTATCCATGCTTATAGAGATACTGAGATAGAGTCTCATACCACTTTCTTGGTGCTTGATGCAGCCTATAGATAGCTTTATCAAGCTTGCAGACATAATCGATGATCAAGATCTGAAAACCCTAGTGTTTGTTTTACATACACTTATTCATAAATTACTCCATAAAGTAAAGCACACTTGACAGCAAGTTAGTAGACCTTGAAGTTCTTGGATGCAGCAAAGGCTAGGAATACCCTAACAGCTTCCAGTATTTCCATAGGAGCAAACATGTCTATGTAGTCAATTCTTTCTTCTTGTGTATACCCTTGAACAACTAATCTTTCCTTATTTTAGATGACAACTACTCTATCATCCTTCTTGTTCCTAAAGACCCATTTGGTTACTATAGTAGTCTTTTCTTGGGAAGAGGACATAGGTTCCAAACTTTTTGCCTTTTGAATTGAAGTAGCTCCTCTTGCATAGCTTCAACCTAACTTCCATCCTTTAGAGCCTTATCAATCTTCTTAGGCTCTATCTGAGATAAGAAACAAGAGTAAAGACAAACATCTGCATCATGGGTTTGTCCTATTATTTTTATCCCTAAATCAACATTTCCAATGATGTTTGAGGTAGGATGAGACTTGTCAATCCTTAGTTGAGGAATCACAGCAAGTTGTTAAGACAGGTTCAAATTGGAGAAATTTAGATCTGGCATTGAGGTTTCTCCCACCACATCAGCATACTTATCAAGTGAAACTTGATCCAATGAGTGTGTGACATCATTGATGTTGTCTTTAATGGGATAATTATCAGCATCTAGAATTTCTTGATCACTGTCACCATCACCATTGTCTTCTACATTTGAAGTTTCTTTATCGGGTTGTTATGCCTCTGAACTAGAATTTGAAAGCACCTCAGATGTATCAGTTGAGTTTGTCATTGTTTTGTTGATAGAAACTTCATGTGAGGTGTTAGTTACAACTAGAGCTGAAGTTGTATAGCTTGAAGGTCTTCTCAGCTCAAATCTTGGATCGAGATCACCTGTTAGAAGAATATTTATAGATCCTGAAACATTCTCACAAGATTTGTTAAAACTGTTTGTAACTAAATCAAGATCAAATAACCAATCAGGACCACAACTAGTTACATAGGGTGTGTGCTCATTAAAGCTTACATTGGCTGACTCCTCAACTATTTTGGTTTTGAGATTGTACACTCTATAAGCCTTGGCTTAGGAAGAGTATCCAATGAAATATCCATCATCTGAGTTCTCAGCAAACTTGGCAATTTGATCTTTAGTATTCAAGATAGTGCAAGGACATCCAAATGAGCTGAGAAAACCAATAAAAGTTCTCTTCTTATGCCAAAGTTCATATGGAGTCTGACCATGTGTCTTAACTACCAAAACTCTGTTCTGCACATAGCAAGCAGTGTTGACTGCCTCTATCTAGAAGGTGATAGGCAGTTTAGAGTCAGACAACATGGTTCTTGCAGCTTCAATCAGTGTCATGTTTCTCCTCTCAGCAACACCATTTTGCTAAGGAGTCCTTGGAGCATTTTTTTTGTCTTGTAATACCCTTTTCATCACAAAATGTATCAAGGATTTGATTCTTGAATTCAGTTCCTTGATCACATCTTACGGTTTTGACCTTGTGATCATATTGATTCTCAATCATTAAGATGAAATTCTTTGGAATCTCAGGGGTCTTATCCTTAGTTCTAAGAAAGAATACCTAAGTGAATCTTATAAAGTCATATGTGATCACTAAATAGTAAGAGATCCTTCCTAGACTCATTACACTGATGGGGTCAAAGAGATCCATATGTAACAAATGTAAGGGAATAGTGATAGAATTTCTTTCCTTTGGCTTGTGAGATACTTTGTGTTGCTTCCTTTTCAGGCATGCAACACAATGGTCATCACTTGTCAACTCTTTCTTTGAAAATCCAGTTACCAAATCATTCTTAATCAGTTTATTCATGTTCTTAAAGTTTACATGGCATATTCTTTTATACAAGAGAAAAGACTCATCATTATTTGTTTTAGACAGAAAGCATGGAACTTCTCTTGAGGGAGATGTTTCTTGCAAATCCATATTGTATATGTTCTTGGGGGCTCTAAGTAGGATATGCTCATGAGGAATGACCACCCCGGACTTAAAAACAATGCACTCATGCTCAGTGAAGAGCATGTTATGATTCTGATCACAAAATTGAGATACACTCAGATGATTGTATCCAAGCTCCTTGACAAAGTTTACCTTCTCAATGTTGAGCTTACCATTTGTGACCTTGCCCCTTCCAAAAACGTAACCACCAGCATCTGCACCGAAAACAACTGGTCCTCCATCAATTTTTTCAAACTTTTGGAGTAGTGACCTATTGTTGGTCATGTGCCTGGAATAGCCACTATCAATCATCCATACGTTTTTGTTTGTCTTTAGTTGTTCCTACACAAAAGAGATGGTTAGTTACATTTGGAAACCCAAGCCTTATTAGTCTTGGGCTCATCAAAAAAAGTTAAAGGTAATGCAAGAGTAATAGATCCTATAGTCATGTTTTGAGGATCCTTTGTTGTTGTTAAAGGAGAACTTTCAGTCACTTGGTCTTTCTTTGTCTTCCATAACACCTTTGGAAGCTTAAACTTGATTCTAAATACTTCAGAAGTTTGCTGACTTTGGAAGTTTTGATAACTGGACCTTTGGAAGATTTTGCTAACATTGCAGTAGGCTTTAGTGCTTCAGAAGTATTCCATTCTTCCGAGACCAATTTTTCTTCCAAAGGCAATTTTCCACTTGCCTTCATCTTCTTTTTGGAGATTTCGAAGGAAACTGATTTTCCTACAGAAGGTTGCTTCTTCCTTAAACTCTTAGGAGTCTCCTTCTTGGTCATGTGGAGAGTGCCTTTTGGATTGTAAGGACAATCTTTAGCAAGATGAGAGGTACTCTCGCACATGACATATTCCACTTTCTTCTTCCTAAGAGTTTTCTTTTTTGAACAAGGTTGAACTTGATCTCTTTTCTTCTCTATCTTTATCTTTACAGATGCAGTGGAAGTTCTCTTAGGGTAAGAACTTTCTTTGGAGTTGGATGGTCCAGGTTGTGTAGTAGTGGCACATAGCTGATCAGCCTCCTTTTTGTTGCTGAAATGAGTTAACCCTGAACTAGAACTCTTGGTACTAGAGTTTAATTTAGCATCTTCAGTCTTGATTCCTTCAAATCCTGAAAAAATGAAAACTTGTTTCACTTAGAGTTGAAGATGGCCTTGATCTCTTGAGCCTTTTTTGCTTTTCTTTTGCTCTTCCTGATCAAGTTATTTCTCATAGATTTGGTCATCACAGTCTTCTTACTCTCCTTAGAAGAATAGTGACCTTTTTTAGAATTCTCTTCTTCACTTTTCTCAGAGGCATTCTCCATAATTTTTTCATCATCCTCTTTATTCAAGGGGTTTATGAAAGAAAGCTCATCTTCACAAGTTCCACACCTAGGAGATCTTACAGACAAGAATGTGTATGGAGGAGGTATCTCATTAGATCCCAGTCCCTACTTATTTTGATAACAAACTTTTACATGCAAGGATGAGGATATGATGTTCTTAAATGTGTCTTTTTCAAGAACGCATTTTCCTACCCTGGTTTGCCGATCACAAGCTCAGCCTGGCATTCAGTCAACTTAGTTATGAGATCTTTGATTTGAGTCCGGAGATTTGTATGTTCATGCTTAAGAGCTAAAATGGTTTTCTCTAGGTCCTCTATTTTTAACTTATATTCATTTTCAGCTCTTTTAAAGTTAGATTTTAAAATATTTAAGGACTCAAGATCAGATCTCATTTCTAAGTTGTAGAACCTATATCTATTAACTTTAGCAATACATTTAGGTGTACAGAGATGTTCCAATACCTTTGATTCATCATGATCAGCCATTAGTGCTTGGTTTTGAGAAGCATCTTCCACCTGAAAGCTCTAATCAAAGTCTCCTTTTTCAACAGCAACTACAGTTTGCTGCTTTGGCTTCTCATTCTGGTTGGCTTTCTCAATGTAGTTTTATCTGGTTTGTGCTTGGCCACCATTTGTTCTTGGTGTCTTACACTCTCTAGAAAAATGTCATATTTGGTTACAGTTGTAACATTTGACTTTGCTTTTATCCAGTCCAAACTTTCCACTAGTTGCATTGCTTGAAAACTTTCTTCCTATCCTCTTGTAAAACTTCTTGACTCTGTAAGTGAGAAGGGCCATCTGCTGGACTATTTCCATATACTCTAGATCATCTGGATGGATACAGTCCAGGTCTTCAAGGGTGAATAGAAAGTTTTTTGTGCTTTCATCAGAAGACACAAAGGCATGTGAAGAGTTTGTCTCTTGGAATGGACTTTCTTGAGTGTAGCTTTCTCTTGGAGTCTCTAGGAAGGTGATGAAAAGACCCTTTTATGAGTTGTCTGGGTAGCATATAAGATGATGTCGAGGCTCTATGCTTTCCCTTTTAGTCATATGTAGGGCAGAACTCATTTGATTGTTGGAGTTATCATTCATCTCCATCTAGTATCCACTAAGAATACCATATAACTCTGTCAGGGTGAGAGTCTTAAGGTTCTCAGTCCTCTTGATGACCACAAATAGTGTGTCCATTTCCTAGGAAGAGAGGATATAAACTTTCTTACAATGTCCCTGTTCTCAAGAGTCACTCCAACATCCACTAGAATGTCCACAATCTCAACATACCTAAAATATTATCGAGTCATGGTTTCACCTGCTTTAAAGGTGAAGTTTTCAAACTGCTGCTTCAGGAGATCCTTCTTGTTCTCCTTGGCTTTAGTTGAACCTTCGTACATCAGCTTCAGTGCATTCCATAACTGTTTTGCAGTTTTACACTTCTTGAAGCCTCTATATACAGAGTTTGGAAGAGCAGTTTGAAGGGTTGTTATGGTATTCTAATCAATGTCTATTCTCTTTCTGTCTTCATCAGAATAGTCAGCTACATCCTTAGGGATCATACCACCTCCAGTAGCAGCTGAAGGGTGCTTGGTATATAAGGTTCTAAGACAATAGAAATCCACATCCTGGAGTCTTGTGACTTGATGAATCTTTCCATTCGATTACACCAAGTATCAAAGTCTTCAAGTGGGGACTTTTTCATGGTTCTAGTTCTATATCAGCTTTTGAGATAGCTGCCATTTGAGATGTTAAGTATTTTGTGTGTGAGAGAAATATGAAGATGGTGAGAGCTTACAATCAAGAGCCTGGAATGTTGATACCAATTGCAGGACCGTTTAAAAGGGAGTTTTGGTCACTTACAACACAACACACAGTGAGGAGAGATTTGTTTAAAATACTTAATAGATCAAATAGGGAACTGGTAACACCAATTGATACTTAGAACACTAGCAAATATGAGACGGAAAAAGAACAGAAAACTACATAAGTATTTGGTTTTCAAGGATGTTGTATATTACTCTCAAGTTCTGTTACAAGTGTACAAGTGTTAAATAAGTTACAAAGACCTGAGATACTTATACTACATCCTACAGCAGGTCATACTTTGAAGTCTAGGTAGATACATGATCTAGACAATAACAAAATTAATGTAGAGTCAAAAGGCAGATTGTCTTTTGACTATTGACTATGACATGCCATAGATGACATCTTTATATATATATATATAAAAGAAAGAAACAGACTCAAGACCTTAATATACAGTTTCCAAAAACATGGACCTTTTCACCAACTTGTGAAAGTTGGTGAGTCAATAGAGTTACAACAGAAAGTGATTCAGCTTTATGAAAAAAGTATATTGGTTAAAAGCATGTCTTCAAAAGTCTTCGGAAGATAATCGGTCTTCACTTCTTGGCTTCGGAAGATTTTGTCTTTGAAGCTTCAGAAGACTTCACTTTAAGCTTCGGAAGATGTTGGTCTTGGCTTCGGAAGATTTCATACTTAGAAGTTTTTTGTAGTGTAGAGTGTGAAACTTCCAAAGCATTATACTTCAGCACTTAGTGCATGCATGCAGGACAGACTGTTTGAATGTTTTGGATGCATCAGCTGTATACAGAACCTTACAAAGTGGTTGGCCATAACGTGTAAGCAATCATTTTCATAAAGGATTAAGTATACTCTTTATCTTTTGAATCATGCAAATAATATTCTTTTGTCCCCAACGCATCATAATATATTGATACCAGACTCTTGTCTTCTTAGTATATTATATTATAGTATAGTATATATTAAACCCTTTGGTCAGTGGCTATAGTAGTTGTCGACCATTGGAGTTCTTCGATGTACCGTCGAAATAACGGAGTTCTTCAAGACGGAATGTCCTTCGACAGGATCAAAGTGGCGATGAACTATAACGATGATGATCTAAAAGCTTGCTAGAAAATCTGAAAACCCACAAGTGAGGTGTTGGCATGGCCAAAGACAAAGGAGGCAAGTGATGGCGGTTGTAGGATGAAAAAACAAGGAAAATGAAGATATATTAGTTAATAACTTGGTAATGGTCAATTTTATTTTTGGGACGGAAAACTAAGACACAACTATTACTACTATTACTATTTTGTTTTGACAAAAGTTTCATGTGAACTATTTTATTTTACAGGGAACCGAAGAAACAAAATATATAAAATTTAAGTATAACACATCTCGATTCAGCTATTATTATGAAAGGCCTTAGAAACATGAGGGAACTAAGATTTCTTCATGTGGAGTATTGTCGTGTAATAGATAATGGAGATTACGAGTTCTTACCAGATGCTTTATGATATCTGTACTGGTTCGTATACCCTTTTTGTTGTTTACCCAAAACATTCCGAGCAAATAAGCTTGTTAGCCTTCAAATGCCATCCAGTTATATTTCTCATCTTTGGTATACATCCATGGAAAACTTGTCCGATGGTTTGTTGATGAGTGGCTTCTGTGTATATTTGTGAGTAGTAAGTAACTTTTCATTCATTTGATCTTTATAATAGTTTTTTTCAGCCAAAGGTTTGGTATACTTGTGGCTTGTTATTCATCTATGACTTTAACGTTGTGTTCTCTTTTGTGAAGAAGATTATCAAGTTGAATATTTGTTTAATTTAAAAATGAATTGGTTTGTAAATTTTACTACTCTAAATAGTTAAAAACCAGAAAAGTATGTACTAATAATTGGCATGATATTCCATTGATGACGTTTCATAGTGAAACTGAGCCAGGTAAAAGTTTCAAGGACAAATTTTACAAGGAATGTTCAACAATCGATGTGTTTATCTTGAACAGACTTTCATTTCTCTAAAATAACTCATGTAACGGAATTTCAATCATGTTTACATAATCACACAACATAAAAAAAATTCAATTATTACAAAATACGGTTTAAGATCTTTGATTCTTTCTCCACGCCCCCACAGAACTTTATTGTTTTTCTTTCTTTTTTTGGTTTTAAACAAGAGTGTGTGTAGTGGAGGGATCAAGACAAAACCACCAAGTTATGAGAAAACCGTGTAAAACACCTCTAGCCAATCAAAAACTCTAATACATAATTTTGGTTTTTATCTGTCAAAGTGTTTTATTTAAATTATGACCTCATTATTTCAGGTGATTATATTTTTTTTCTTTTTAATCACATCAATCACGAGGGGAATAGTTTGAGTTACGTATATGTGTCCCATGGTTTTTCCTAATTAAATATATGTAAATCTTTGGTTTTTGGAGTTTTCGCTTAACTTGTGATTTTCTCATATTTCAAATAGAGATCGAGCACTTGCTCATAGATGGGAAGAGATTGGCCAAGCTCCACATAAGGATATTAAAATGATCATTCAATCATAAGTTATAAAAAGTCTTAGAATCCTTTTTAACCAAACACAAAAAAAAACAAAGAGATAAAAAACACAAATAAAGTCGGTACAAGTAGTTTTCAAATATAAAAAGTCAAATGCATCTATCATTGTTTAAATAATCAAAACCTCAATCTTTCTCTTTTAAAAACACTAAAAATAAATCTTTATTTTCACGTTAGTACTAAAAAATAAAAGTTACCGAATTTCAGAAATGATAAATCAAAATATAGTCGACTAAACTGAAACTAGCCAAAATCAAACAAAACAACTGAAGTGGATTTTTTCGCTACTCGGCCCAACTAAAGTTGGCCTTATAATTTCTACTATTAAACCACAAAAAATCATTACCGACAATCGAATTAAAAAGTACTCCTTATTGAGTCGCTTCATTTTTTCCAAAGATAGTGTCATTTCGTAACATCCATATCGACCACCATAAAATAAAGATAACAACTTCTGTCACCTCTTTTTTTTTCTTGCACATGCCACCGGAATCAAACCAAGAGCAAATTATCCTTAACTTCTTCGATTATTGCATTGATATTTTTAGGTTTGTTGGTAAATAGAAGATTAAACAAGAAATGAAGATGGAAATGAATAAACAAACTAGAAACTTGATTCAACAACCGATTACAATCAATCCCTGTATGTATCGTTTGATAAACACCGGTATAACTTATTATAGACTAACTACATTAAAATCCCTTCTAATTACAATATTACTACTTTAAAACTAAATACTTTTTTGTTTAAGATGAAAAGTAATATGAATACAAATACTTAATAAAACAACAAACTTGAAAATTACGATGTAAAAAGTAATCACTTTCGAGTTTAAGTTCAAATATACATAATAAGTTAACAAGAATCAATTAGTAATCGCATAGACATGATTTTATAAAATTGTTCAGTTAAAATGATAATTAAGAAACAAACGTTTAAGGCTCGCTTGTTCAAAAAATTACCAATTCATATATATATATATATATATATATAAAGTATTCACACGCAAATCAAACTACTCACAATATATATAGAATGCAAGTACTTAAACATAAGTAAATTATTTAACTTCAATCAAACACACAATTGAATTCTTGTGTCAAAAGAAAACAAACAAAGCACTCAATCCAAATTGTAACATATTGTTTCACTTACAAGAATTATCTACTTGAATGCAATTACGAACAATTTAGCCGCTCATCTACGTGATTCAATCCTCAAAGATTGAATTGATGTTGTTGGAGCTTGGTCCCGGGTGAATATGTGGTAAAACACACTCAAAATCGCCTTCAAATCAACCTAAAATTGCAAACGTGAAGGTTGAGCATAGTAAAAATTCAGGGGCAGATTTTAGGTAGAGCATTATGTGCTGGTGCCTTCATTTTTTCTACAGTGTGCTGGTTATTGCGCTCGGGTTAGAATACTATGCACTGGAACCTTGTTTTTGGTCTTTTTACTCCCAATTGCTTCATATTCACTTCAACAAACGTCCTTGCTTCCATTGATCTTCCAAGCACACTTTAAGACATTGGAATTATTCTTTTTAACCTCTAAACAACCTACAACGCAAACACATCTAAAGTAACATCATTTCATATTCATAAACATATAAAAACATGAAATTAACTATGTTGAACACCAAACAAATAACACACGATCAATCCCTATATGTGTATATATATATATATATGTTCATTGGTGCCTTCCAAACAACACTTTGTTTGGTAAACATCGGTATAACCTAATATACACTAAATAAATTTAAACCTCTTCTAGTTACAATATTACAACTTTAAAAGTAAACATACTTTACACTATTCACACTTAGATCCTTAGACAATAGTTTTAGTTTAACTTCCTATAATGTTTGAATCCCAAAATTAAAGCAAACATTTCTGCATTAGTGAGCACCTTCGAAGTACCAATCAAATAAGAATAGAGATATTTGTGCCCAAATCACTTTATTAGATAGGGTAAGTATTGTGTCGAACCACAAAGAGTTTATGGTTGGTGTGAGTAGCAATTGATTAATCAAACTATTCCATTCTATCCCATAATTGTTGCTCCCATTTGTTTTAGCCTCTTATGTTGTTTCATTTTGGTTATGTGCTCTAGATTTTGTATGTGGAGAGGTTTTCTGAATTGTTGAAGGATGAGTTTTAAATTATTTTTTTATTGTATGAAATCCATAATCGTATAAGAAAAAGATTTATTCACAAGAACGAGTAGTTCTTTTAACTGAAAAGTTTCTATGAAGATGTGTAACAAAAATCGTACCAAACTATACTTTATATAGCAGTTGATTGGTGCAATAAATCATTGAAACTCATAACAATAAAGCATGAAAATTAGTGGTTATAATCATCAAAACTTACAATTAGCGGTAGTAACATTGAAAAAACCATGATTAGTAACCACTAAGCTTTAATTCTATAGTAACAAGTTAATTCTGGTAGTAACATTGGAAAACACCATGATCAGTAACCACTAAGCTTTAATTCTATAGTAACAAGTTAATTCTGATCCTATATTGCTACCGACCATCAAGGTTACAATTAATCATCATAATATTACCACCAAAGTATATATTTACTACTAATCCACAAAAATTCCTACAAATGATCAAAGTTTCTATCAATACTTAATTTTCTAGTGAAGAATCCTATATCTGCCATTGATTTTGCCACTATCAAAAATTCCTAGATCCACCACTAGTTTGAATCCTCATTCTCCATTCCTAGTTAATATATTTACATTATTGTTTTCTTATCTTTGTAATTCCTATTTTAAGCCTCTTTCACTACTAGTTAATATCTTAATCCAATTGTAACTCATCAATGTGTAGCTACGATTCATCTAATCTATGTGAAATAGGAGATCTATCTCATTCTTTACAAAAACATTAAACAAGCTTGTAAGATGGAACATAGTGGATTCAAGATACCAAAACTAAAATCAAAGATAATTTGAGTCATAAATGGTTACATGTAAGGGTTATCGAAAGGTTGATGCACCCAAAACAGACCAAGTTTTTCCTGCATGCATGCACTTAGTGCAAAGTAGAAGTTGCTTCAAAACTTTTACACACGACATCATAAATAGTCTAAGTGTAAAATCTTCCGAAGCCAAGACCATTATCTTCCGAAGCCAAAAGTAAAGTTTTCTAAAGCTTTAAATACAAATTCTTCCGAAGCCTCATAAGTGAAGACAGATTTTTTCTGAATACTTTGAAGAACATGCTTTTCTGATGTACTTTTCATAAAGCTGACCACTACCATCCCCACTGATAAAGCCTTAAGCCTTCAGCCTTTGATAAGTGGGAACTTTTCATAAAGATTTCTATTTCTGACTTTGAGTGAAGGCATAAGACTTGATAAAGCCTTCATGTTGTTCACTAGAGTTTTGAGATCCAAACAGCCTTAAGCCTTCACTCAGAGTCTTAAAACTCTAGTGAACAACCTTCAGGGGACAGTTACCATCCCCATCCTATTGATCTCAATCAACCAATACCCAACCTATAATTATGTGATGATGCAGACATGGGATTCAGTGAGTACCATGAGTCTCTCTAATCCTCCCCTACTAAAAAAGAGATGAGTACTCTTACCTCTCCCTTGTCTAGCCCACCTCATTCACCTATCACTAAGGTGGATATCCAAACCTGTTCAGGAGGTCTATATGGAAGAGGCTCTCACTTCGAAAAGTGATTACATTATTAAGACCTCAATCATGGTAATTCAACCCATTAACACTTCACTTAAAGTTGTTAGTGAACAGGGGAAATTCAACAACCAAAAACACTATGTTGATGGTGAGAAAGAAGACTTTGGTCCTATTCTTTCATCCCCTATGATTCTTTTGATAAAAATGTGTAACGCTCCATTCCCGGGACGCTCACATTTAGTCGATCATTGCACATAAAAACATATAATTTACATTTACCATTACTAAAACATTGCAGCGGAATAAATTTAAACCATTTCATATCATTATAATAGATTTTGCAAAATAATACATCATTAACAGATTACAAAATATAACTCGTTGCATTACATCACAAAAACATTATCATTATACAAAATGGATGTCATCCAAAATAAGCTAAGTAATTACCTCGTGCCATCCTCAGCAACATCTACCTACCAACTGAAAACACATAAAAGTCAGCGTTGCTGAGTGATTTCTAGTTAAAAATACTTTACTTTCGTTTAAAACCATTCTTTGCTTTCTGTAACACCCGGTTATTTATTTTGAAGCCGACGAAAGAAGAAAAAGAAATAAAGCCCAAAGTCGAGGGACCAAACTCGCCAACGAGAGAAAGTTGGGTGAGTGGAGGTATTTGAAGGGAGAGGGCAGCCCTTACCCTCTCCCCACACCCCAAAATTCAGCTAAAGAGAGAAAAGGAGAAGAAAGGGAGAAAAGAGACAAAAAGTTGGTTCGGGTGGATTCAACTGAGCAAAATCGTCGTGTAGCGGGTCTAAACGAAGCTCTACTTCTCGGTGTGGTTTGTGTGAGTTCTAGGACCCCTCCTTTAAATGTTTTTGGTCAATTTTGGGGCTGGAACACATCTGAAAACCCATTTTTATATGTCTGTGTGCTTGACCCGTTTGTATATGTTTGCGTGTGATGCGTTTGGAGTTTGTTTCTGGGCTTGTGCGTGCTTGAATGGTGTTGTAGTATGCATTCCTAAGGTCTAGAATGGTTGATTTGATCTTAGAATGAGTTTGGATGAGCTTGGAGGTCGAAAATGGTTGATTAGGTTTGGGAGTGAGCTGAATTCTGCGTAGTTAGGGCTAGGCGACTGAATGGCATGTCAGTCATGCTACTGAGGTCCACACGCATGCCAGTCATGCTATTGAGGGTCAATCGCATGTGATTCGTGCGACTGGGGCCCATACGCCTGCCAGTTATGCGACTGAGGGTCATTCGCATGGGGAGTCATGCGACTGAAAGCCCATTTGCATAAATGCTCATCCGCATTAGTTTCATCCGCACAAGGGTTCATCTGCATTTGGTCCATTCGCATGGGACTCATCCACATTGATTCCATCTGCATTAGGCCATTCGCATGGGTTTCATTCGCATAGTTGTTCATCCGCATTGGTTCAATCGCATGATGTTCAGTTGCCTGGAGGCCATGCGACTGGAAGGTGCCCATACGCCCAAGTAGGGCTGGTGTACCCGAGGAAAGAGTAGTTTAATTACTGACTTTCAGGGGAAATTACAGATGTAAGTTTTGACGTGGGAGTTCCCGTAAGTTCATGTAAGATGACTATTGTGGCCTTAGAGGTTATGTTAGGCATGATGATGTATAATGTTGCATGATTAAGCATGATGTATGATATATATGTATGATGTTACCCTGCATGATGATGTTATTGACTGTGTATGTTATGTTCCTTATTATGATGTATGTTTATCTTTCCCGTGACTTTACGTTGAATGTAAATGAATGAAATGAAAGTATTATGTAACGTAAGGTGAAAGATAATGAAAAGAGGAACACGATGAATGAATGCATGCATTAATGAACGAATGAATGTAAGAAAGGCTTGCAAGCAAATGTAAGGAGGTGCACACCCAATGAAGGTGTTAGCTCAACGGTGTGCGGGTTACCTACCCCGAAGGACGCACACTGGGGTCCAATCTTTGTGATTGACCATATGTATGGGATCCTTGC
>BJCM01087786.1:0-20000 GCA_018326385.1 Flaveria bidentis
CCATTTTCAAATCATGATGTAACCCTAATTCAATCAACCCATTAGAACTCGAGGCATTCGACCCACACCCCCGCCGGTCTCCGCCCACCGCCGCCGCCACCGTCAACCCTTCATCGTCTTCATCCTCTTCATCCTCCTCATCGGTGAAATCGCCATTAGAGGCTGAAGAAATCAACCCCAAAATCGCGTAATTCTTCCGTAACGCGTGTACGGAGTTCCCGACAACAGACACATGCCGACACCGTGGGCATGAAAGCGAAGTGTCGGAATGAGCCGATGAGAACATACGAGATAAACACTCCTTACAAAACCCATGGCCGCACTGGAGCAACAAAGGGCACCTGTCGTCTTCGTTGTAGCGTGTTTGACACACTGTGCAGCAGGGTATCTTCATAAAGATTGTGAATCTTGAATCGAGTGATTGTTTTTTCGAAAGTTGGGTGATTGATGATGCAGTTGTTGGTTGAAGATCTTACACTGATTGAATCGGGAGTTGTAGATCCATTAAAGATTGGTGATTTGGTGATGGGTTGATTTGATTTGGGGAGATAGCTGTAGAGCGCACACACACACGAAGGTTTTCTTGAGGGTTTTATTTGGTTTTTTTTATGGGTTAGTGTTTTTCTTCTGGTTTTGTTGAATCTTGAAACATGTTTCAACAGGCACAACGTTGGAAAGTACGAGTTACAAGATGGAGGAATATTATCACGAGTCAATACCATAATTTACTGTGTTTTGTTATTAGATAGATACATGTTTAGGTTATATCTAGTAATGGTTTTATAACAGGATTTGGTTCCATCACTGAAATGATCAAATATGTGTGCTGATGAATACACAAAATATTAGGTTGTAAAGTCAAAGATATGAAAAGATTGATGAAGATTTGTAAAATCAGAAAATTATGTTGTAGGTTTGAATGGATTATATTAGTTTTATGTATTTGTTGAAATAATATGAATATAATACAATTTAATAAGATATTGTTATAATATCATATGGTTATGTGGTATTGTTTATTAGATTATATCAGTTTTATGTATTTGTTGAAATATATGAATATAACACAAGTTTAAGATATTATTATAATATCGTTCTACTGTGTAGGTATTGTTTATTTTTACATGTTAAAAATGACATAGAATTGTATTGCTTCTATCGGAAGAGAGGTAGCTTGACTTGTTCATGTAGTGCTTGTTTGTGGATCATCGGGGCTTTGGCCCATGATATAGATAAAGACTATAGAGAGATGGATGTTGATAATTCATTCATAGTAGAAATTCAACGGGTTATTGTCTCCGTCTTCGTACAGGGATTTAATTCTCCAAAACAAACCCTCGTATTTAGTTGATTTTGTCTTGTTACAAACAGTACTGTAACATCTCGTATTTTTGTTAACTAATAGTTTATTTTGTTTATTATGTAAGGACCATTGTTGTCAATTATGAAACTTATGGTATAGTCATGTCTATTTTCTTGTTTGTCTTTAATTCTTTTTAATAACTAATAATAATAACCTTAATAATAATAGTAATAATACTATTAACAATAATAATAATGTTAGTAATAATAATAATAATAGTAATAATAAAAAGTTATAATAATAATAATACTAGTAATAATAACTAAGACAATAGTATTAATGATAATAACAATAATATTGTTACAAATAATAATAATTTAAAAAAATTATTAAAATTGCAAATGCTTAAAACTTAAATTAATTAAGTTAAGGGACTTGTTTGTTATTTTATAAACTTTAAAAGAAGTTTTAAGCAATATAACACAAATCAAACTACAGGTACCATTTTTGTAAAATTATTAAACCCAAACCCCTTCCCCCTCTAAACCTATTTTTCCCACCAACTCTGGCCACCCACCGGCCGAACTCCGGCGACATCCCAAATGCGAATAAAACACTAAAAATCAAACCAAAACCGTTTCCAAACGCTTCACGAAGATGATTCGAATCATTTGCTACCTCTTAATTGGGGTTTAGCGACGGTTACAAGAGTGTTCGAGCTCGACTAACCGTTGATCATCAAACGTAAACCGTTCGGCAACTAAAACCGAATAATAACCAAATTAAATGAACCATAATCGAACGTTTAACTATTTTTAAGCTGGTATCAACCTCAATTTCATTCGAAACACAACCAAACAGCTCAAACAAGTTCCATCATCATCGTGACCTGCAACCGAGCCGAACCCCACCTTCTGCACATTTGGAATCGTAATTGATTGAGGGCTTTCAATCATCGTCTCTCGTGAAAGCTCCCTGTGCAATTAATTGAGTTATTATCACCAATTGCAATCGGACATATTCGTGATATAGTCGTGGTTGTTCTTTGTCTGATCTTCATTTGTTCATATCAAATTAATCTACGAAGCAGGTAATTAAACATATATATATATATATACTCGATTTTAGTCGAGGAATGAAAGCCCTAACCATAATTGGATTAGCAACATCGATTGGTGTTTCAATTTGAAATCAATCGAAATTAGGGTTCATGTGATTTGGGGAAACTTTTAATTTGGGTTTAAAAAAGTTTGAAACCAAAGTAAACCAAGGCTTCGACCCTGGTTCACTGGTTAAGACATTGCTCCCACATTCATGAGGTCCCGGGTTCGAACCCGGGCACCCTCATGTAATTTTTTAAAGCCTTTTTGGCTATTATATTATTATGAAAAATTCATAATAAATATAAAAATAACTTCTATAAATTTCAAATATTCTTAAAGTCATCTAAATATTTCTTAAAGATTTATTCTCGTAAAACATTTTAATATTTTAATATAAAAATTATTTGCAAATGTTATAACTAAATATTTTTATGAAAATTAGATCGATATATAATACTTTAAGTTATTAAATTAATATTGGACCTTATGTTATCTTTGTTGAAGGATTTATCATGATAACTATAGAATTTAAATATATTTTATATATAAAATCACAAGTCATTTATAAAGAACCAATTTCCTTAAAAATAAATTTTATAAATTTCATGAATGGTATTTTTATAAGAATTTACTAACTTTATAAAAATTCCCAAATTTTAATACCCTAGTTCGTGTTAAATCGTTAACCTTATTATTAACCTAAATCTTATAAATATATATAAATTTAGGTACTTTGTGAAGAATTACCTTGAAACGTCGCTAACTATTTTATTTAGCCACCAATTATATACTTATCAATCATATGAGTTTTCTTGCCCATTTTTATATTATTTCACACTATTTTTGGGTGAAACATGTTATCTTATCAACATACACTTGTAAACGTTTAAACTTGTAAAACACTTGCAGTTCATACTTTTATTTGTCTGGTTTTTTGTGTTGTTGTAAGTCTTAAATGAGATACATATTTTGTTTACAATCATTAATTATTGCTAGCCTCGAGACGTCTTAGATCTTTGGGCCTGACAAGCCTATTTGGTGCTAAAGCCGGTGTATTGCCGGCTCCTGATGACGTATGACTTGTTCATCATGGGAACCAAGTACACTTAGCCAATCTTATAAACTTGTAATCAAATCGAGGTTTGGTTGTAATTATATGTGTTCTATAAACTTGCTAACTCATAACCTATGACATGAATTGCTACTTGTAATCTTTGGTATATTATGTATGTAAAATCCTTGGAAACTCACCAGCTTTATAGTTGATCATTTATTTTAACATGTTTCAGGAAATGACCAAGTATGAAGTCGTCATTTGAAGCTTGCAATAAACTAGGATTTGGACCTAGTTAAACGAATAAAATGATTATAATATGTTTTGTTTTGTTTATAACTATTTCATGTTTGAGACATATGATTGTATTCCCTTTGAAACTTATAATATTAATATTTGCATTTAAATTTAACGTTATGTGGCTGTGAACAATCTTAACCCTCACATCTCGACGATTCCGCCATCAAGCTTGGGGTGTGACAAGTACCACCTGTTAGTCTTGATCTATAGTTTGGTCTTCATCTTCCTAGTTTGGGATTTAGCATTCATCGTGTGCCATGAAGCTCGCTTGTATCGTTGTTTGTCTTTCTTGACATAAGTTATTTTAGTTTGTTAGTTATAAATTGTATGTTTTATCATATTGTTCAATCTAGTTTAGCTATTATTCATCTTGTTTGTATTGTAGATCGTTGTAATCTCACCACGTTTGTGAAGTCTCGGTTTAGTATTTAATTACGGGTTTGTCATTGAACTTGTAAGTTATTAAAATAACTTATCGAGGGTATAAAGTTAAAGATCGAAAGAATTAAAATTCAACTTATCTCATTCAAAAATTCATATAAGGCTTGAGCTATGTTATGTATGTTTGTATCCAACCTTTTTTTTTAATTTTATAACATGTGCATGTGTTGATACGACAACTGAAATATACCTTGAGGATATGTTTAAGTAGTAATGTTCATAAATCACCCCGTAAATATTTGTTGCTAAACATGAAACATGGGTTATGGTCAAACAACTAGCCATGGTATATAGTAACTTGATGATTTTGATTGTTATGGTCACTTGCTACGATGAAATTGTGAGAAACATATAAAATTCAAACGAATTTACTTAATTTGTATTCACTATTACTTTTACAAGGCATTCAAAACTTTGTTAATTGGGTTTGGTGCAAGTAACAAGACTTTATAATTTTGATCCCACTTGTTATGACTCGTGATATACTAATGGTTCGAGTTGTTATGGTAGTTTCAGACTTTGTTTTTCTGTTAGCGACAAGGTTATTTTTACTATGAAGAATCAAACCCACTTCAATAATAGCGAGAACGTGCATTCGTTTGGTAGCTTCTTAATGATTTTCATTAAATGGTCACATTTGTTTCGCCTAGAGATATTTGTATCAGGTGGAGAGTTAATTTGTTTGGTACACGTGTTTTCCATTAAATGGTCACATTTGTTGGAGCTCCTATGGTGGCGGGGAACTAGGGGAAACGATATAGCTAATAATAACGACAATGATAATATTCGTAATTTTCTCTATTGATGGATATAATCATACAATGGTTATTTTAAAACAATTAACTTCAAAAACTAATGTTCATCAACTCTAAAGACCACACACGCTACAATCTGACAAACAATTTAGATCAATAATGTAAATTTCATAAAAGCTAAAACAAAACCTATAAAATTATCACTAGTTGGAAATGCCCGCGCGTTGCAACGGTACGGTTGTTGCATGATTTTTTGAGAATTCGATTTTAGTCGTTATCGGCTCGGTGCGTTATGACGTAAATTAAAAAATCAAAACATAATTATTGAAAAAATTGAATAAAAGAAAATAATTGTGTATATTACAAAAGTATTTAAGACAATTATATTATCCCAATAAGAATAGTAAAAATATGGGTGGTATTTATGGTCGAAAATCACTTATTACCTAGATTTTAGGGAGATTTATTTTATGAATATAGGTTAAAGTTTTATGATCATCGGAGTTAGTTTTTGGTGGTGATTTGCATATACAGAAGAAAGTTAATGGATAAATTATCACCACAAATTATCATCTTGATTGTTATCGAGCTGTTAACAATTGATAAAGGAAAGGGGAAGAGGGATTAATACTCAATCACAATATATAACGACATTGAAAGTAAATGACGATTCTGTTTGGCCACGTGTATATGTTTTAGCATTTGTATTATTAAAATTATTAAACTTATAATATGTCCATATAAAAATATTAATATTATCATTATTACAAATATGAAGATTTATATAAGTTATATACTTAAATATTTAAATAAAATAATATACTTAATTAAAATATTAATTAATTATAAAACATAATTAGTAAATATAAATTTAAATGTCAATTTATAGTATCATAAATATAATAAAAATTAATGAAGTGAATTAAATAATATCATACTATTAAATAATATATTAATAATGTTTATTAAATACATGAAAGAGACAAGGGCAAAAATGTCAAGTTTTATAAAATTTAATGGATAAATATATCATATTACCCCTAAAGTGTCTTAAAGTTTTAATCAAATCTCTATTCTACCCCTCTTAAATATGATGCACTCATTTGTACATGTTGCTTTAAAACTTGTACTTTTGGCAAAATTACATCTCTATTCAAAGAGATGTATTATATAGTAGTATATATTAGATCAACCATGCAATTAAATCTTTATTGTATTTTAAAGACAAAAAATATTAAATGTATTAATCTTTATATCGTTTTTAACGTGTTTAAAATAATAAATTTTTAATTTTTAAGTTGAATCATTGAATGGAAAAACAAATTTCATGTTATTAGAGTTTATATGTTTTGTTTTAGTTTAAAGATTTAAGGATTAATTTTAATTATGCTATTTAAAACCCGAGTAAAATAACATTTTTTCTCAAAAAGATTCTAAAATCAAATTGCCTTAAAAAATTCATATGTTTTATTTTCACTTCAGAAGTTTTATTATTTTTGATAAAATTAAAATAAGTAATAAAACTTTTAAACTGAAATTAAAATAACTTATGAAACTTTAAAAAAAAATTAATGTTTTTAATATTTTAACAAAAAATATTTAAAACTCTTACTAGTAAACTCAAACTTAAAGATTAATGGAAAAAAATTCGATACTTAGTTGTATACCTTGACAGTACAATTCAATACATGGAAATATTCCATACCTAATTCCATATTCATATCCATATCCAAACCCATACCCATACTCATACTCATACCCATACCCATCCATACTCATACCCATACCCATTCCCAAGGGCAGTTGACATACTCATAACCCGAATACAAACCACAACCGGTCCTACCCATATCCAGTGCCGACCATCTTTCACCAACCCGAACCCGGTTCTTGAAGAAACCCGAAACGTCCACCTCCAACTGTATACAACACGGGTCGGGTCGTTACCCGGTCCAAGAAAAAGACGTTAGTTAGGTGCATCGGTTTGACAAACCGCCACCATCGCCTTTGACATCCATCATTCATCATTCACCATTCACCATTCAACCACGTAAACCCTACCGTCGCTCATCTCCGGCGACAATTTTCAACCCATAAAACCACCACAAACAGAAATCACGATCATCAATCATCTTCCTACACACAAACATCCACTACATCAATTCATTCATAATTCATCACTCTATTGCAGCTCACAGATAATCATCTCACAAAGAACAAGAACATCTTCTGCATCAATGGAGGTCAAACGCCGTACGGCGAAAACCCTAGTGGCGAAACTAAGCTCCGTATCGGAACAAACACGAACCGAATCGCTATGCGAGCTTCGTATCATCTCCAAAAACGATCCCGAAAGCCGAGCCCTAATCGCCGAAGCCGGTGCGATCCCATACCTATCGGAGATTCTATATTCACCATCAGCAATCGCACAGGAGAACGCCACTGCAACACTGCTGAATATATCTATCTCATCTCGTGAGCCGTTGATGTCCACTCGCGGTTTACTCGACGCGCTATCTCACGCTCTCCGGAACCCTGAGTCTCCGTCCACCGCCCAATCCGCCGCGGCGACGGTCTTCAGCCTCCTCACGGTGGAACCCTACCGCCCGATCATCGGATCGAAGCGTGATATTCTGTACGCGTTGATTGATATGATTCGAAACCCTAATTCGCACCCTAGGTCGATTAAGGATGCGTTGAAGGCGTTGTTTGGGGTTTCCTTGTATCCGTTGAACCGTGCGACGGTGATTGAGTTAGGGGCGGTGCCGGCGTTGTTTTCGCTAGTGGTGAAGGATGGAAGGGTGGGGATTGTGGAGGATGCTACGGCGGTGATCGCGCAGCTCGCGGGGTGTGAGGAGGGGGGAGATGCGTTCAGGAAGGTGTCTGGGGTTGGGGTGTTGGTGGATTTGTTGGATTTGTCGACGGGGTCGAGTGGACGAACGAAGGAGAATGCGGTTTCGGGGTTGTTGAATATGGTGCAGTGTGGGAAGAAGGAGGTTGGGGAGTATGTGAAGGAGATGGCTTCAGTTGTGTGTAGTGGGATTGCTGATGTTGCTGAGAATGGGAGCTTAAAGGGGAAGAAGAAAGCTGCATCGTTGTTGAAGTTAATTGACACTGGTTCAGGAATGAATGAAGATCAGGAGCTGCAAGTTGACAATGTAATTACTCATTCTTCTTGAATCTTTTTGTTCGATTATCACTGCTTACATGTTTGTTTTTAGATACTGTAGTGTAGTTTATATATATATATATATATATACGATCTGTGGGCAATCTAAGAAGCTGTTCATAATCTTACTCTTGTGTTATTTGAGTGTCATACTTGTTTGGATTAGTATGGAGTTCTTGATGCAGCATATTCAGCGACCCTTTTGGTTTGTTTGATCACCTGTCTGGATTAGTATGGAGTTCTTGATGCAGAACTCAATGACCCTTTTGGTTTCTTCATCACCTATGTCGATTGGTGTGGAGTTCTTGATCTAGAACTCAATGACCCTTTTGGTTTCTTCATAACCTATCTCGACTGGTGTGGAATTCTTGATGCTGAACTCAGTGACACTTTTGGTTTCTTGGTCACCTGTCTTGATTGGTGTGGAGTTCTTGATGCAGAACTCAATTCTTCGTTACCTACCTAGTTTTGTACGGAATTCTTGATGCAGAACTCAGTGGCTGTTTGCCCGTTTTGGTCTTGGATTCTTCATCACCTATATTTCAATGTTCTCTTGTATTTCTGTAAGTATTCACAGCTTTTAGTTTATACATTCATTTTCTACTGTAAAGTTTGTTGCTTTAAATAAGATCACAATTCATCTTACCAATTTGACTCTGTTTTTAACATTACTGGAGTTACCATGATTTATTATTGGTTCACAAAGTTACTTGATGGTTCAAGAAATCACAGGAAGAATGTAATTGTTCAAAAACTACATAAATCTTGAGATTTCAATTCAGATCATATATTGAGTAAACAAACTTTTGAAATAGATCAATTTTATTCTATATATTTTTTTCTGTAAAAAATCTCAAACCATAATAATAGATCATGTTTTTACGTCGATATGTCATCTATTGGTTTAAATTAGTACTAGTATTAGTCGTCTCTGGGCGTGGCACAAGTGGTAGGAGGGTGAGATTGAGTATAATTCAGACGTGGGGTAAAGAACCACGGTTCGAACCCCGTAGCCTACCTTCTTATGCATGTTCGACGCGACGCGGCGTCTCGTTCCTGACAAGCATGCTTTACCTCCGGTGTCTTGGGTTCGAGGCAAACCTGTCGCTAGCCGGTCAATACCTTTTTCTTTAAACTAGTATTGGCTGGCTTCTTTTGAAAATTCTTGAAACAAATAGACCGGCCCACATCTGTAATGGGTTGTTGGAATTTATAGTTTGTGATCATATTGTCTCTTACTCCCTTAATAAGATATAAAATATAGAGATTAATATATATTTTGAAATCAACTTAAAAACTACTCCGTTACATCTATCTTAGCCCTTATATAGTCTTTTTATTGTTAATGCGGTACTATTATCTATATTTATCTCCTATGCATCTTCTGCTATGGAACTAGAAGACCAAGCCATTGTTAGAATACCGAAGCCCATATCCGTTTATATGATCTAGTTCCGGCAAAACAAAACCCGGCGTTAATCATGGATCATTACGGGTGTTTATCGTAAGTTCATAATGTATTTGGTTATTCTATGTGTGCAAGCCTCAGGCAACCACTAAGGTGGTGTTTTGTAACATTGAGGTCGTGAATTCAAGCTCGTGACACATAATTTCATGTACAAAAACACAAAATGTAGGATATTACTGTGTACATAAGATCATAAATTGATCTAATCTCTCTCCATCCCTCATACTAAATGAGAGCTAAATTAAGCATTAGGTGCGTGCCTATTTGATTATTCTATGTCATAAGTTATTCAAATGGATCCATACATACCAAGTTAAAAAGATTTAAACATGAAAACGGGTAAATGCGGCTTAGTTTACCTTTTTGTTCAAACTTGCATTGTTAATTATATATTTTCTTTTGTCACATTCTATAGTGAAGAGGTAATTTGGGTTATCAAATTCGATATGAATTCAATTCTACATATTTCCAAATAATTGACCGATTGCGTTTGTCTTTTTCTTTTGTTTTTATTTTTAACGTACATTATATAAATAAATTTAAACCAACTTTAATTCCACTAGATTTACAAGCTAACTAATATTTTGGGTAGCTTTACAGGGACTAGAACCCATTTTATCGTTAAGAAAATCTTTTCTTTTCAAAGAAAGATGTCTTAACACGAACCTATTATGTTGTTTTACCCGATACGACATATCCGTTTTGCCAGACTTAGTACATCGTATAACCATTTATTTCGTAACTGGTCAGCTTGGGGTGTGTATCAATTTCTCTCTCAATGAGAAACACTAGGTGATTTGAAGCTAGTGGCAACCGTTATTTTTATACGGTTGCTTTTACATCAACAAGCTACTTTTCATGATACGATCCAAGTAAAGAGGTCTCTTTCATTTTGCTTTGTTCGTGTAAACTATTAAAAAGTAACAAGTAATCAAATATCGAGCTTATGAAGCACCATATCAACGGATTTTAAGCTAATATATTATAAGTTTTAGTAAACCCGTGTATTACAAGGGTTGAGTAAATAAAAAATTAAATATAATAAAAAATTGATTGATTATAAAACGATATTTTAAGATAAAATATGATTTAAATTACATGCACTATTTAAGGAAAAATATTCATTTTGTAATTATACTAATAGTTTTATTCAAATGAATTATCACTAATAATAATGATAGATTCATTTTTAGACGAGAAACTAAAATAATGGTTAAAATATTAAGGCCAAAGTTATAATTTATAAGTTAATTTAATTTCATACTATATAGCATTGATAAACAAATGAGCATGTTATAGATACACCATATTTAATTTCACCTCTCTATACATACATATAGATACATGAAAAGAGATATAGATAATAAGATGTCCAAATAATAAAAAAATAATGTTTATATAACACAACTCTAAAGAAAAGCTGTTAATATTACATATATAAATGATTTAAAAAATTAAACATAAACATCGATAGACAAAATATTAACAATAATATTATGGCTAACGAGTTTTTTTAATTAAACATAATTTTAATGATTAAATTCGTGTATCACACGAACGAGTTTTTAGTATAGTAATAGTTATAAATAAACCACACGGTTTATTATTCGGAATAATAAAAGGTGGTGACGACAAATGGGATGAGTGACGAAACGCACTAAACCGTTGGGTGTGAGTGGGTGACACTGTCACGTGAACACGCGTCCCTGGAATTCAACCTTTGGCTTCATTTCGACGCTAACAGCCAATGCCAAAAATCACCCACTCATCTTTTCTTTTTTATTATAATTATAAAGTAACCAATATTCCCCATTATTTTGTTCCACTAAACATTATACCCCACTTCCCATTAATCACTTTTACCACTTAATAATAACCCATAATCAGGGCCGGAAGTTATTTAAACTTTGAATGATAAAAGCTTTTATTGACATTAAAAGTTTAAGTTTCGCTATATAATATGTTAGTGTAAATTAGATGGAGTAAAATAAAAATATAAATAAACAACATTTAGTAATTTAAAATATTAATAAAGTGGATACATTTGGGTTGTATAAAAGTGAGATTTTAAGGCCAAACCAACATATCGAGACAAGAGGAGTACTAAGCACACAAAATCAACATCAGTTTTAAGGCCAAACCAAACCAATTTAAAAAACTGGTACATATCGAGACAACACTAATCAAAATCTAACTGGATCAACTTATAACCTAGTTTCAATGGGGAAATAAAAATCTAAATGAAAATTCTAACCAATTACAATGAATAAGGTCTCAAACTGCATTCAAATAGATCGAATTGGTTTCAAACCAGTTTTAGATCATGATCTAATTCGGATGTGCACCTATTTGTTCACGCGGTAAAAGATCCGGTAATAATTCTTACAATCTTAATAAAATCTAATAAAAATAACTATATAATTCTTAGTAACACATTTTACAACCGTTATATATGTAATATTTTATTAGAAACTACAATAGTAATTTTTGTTTGTTAAGCCAGTAAAAATGTATGATGTTAAAGACACTAATCGGTCCACGCCATACCACCCCAGGCCTAACACATGAGAAGTAAATTGGACGGACTTAGAGGCAAGGCAATGAAGCGACGCCAACCATGGTCGAACACCAGATCTCTTGTCCATCAATGCTACAAATCACTCTACCCTTAAACTTAAACTAACAGAGTAACATACCCTGAGACGTAAACCGAACCAAACCTGACCCCGTCCAACAGACTCAATCATTCAAGGGCATCGTGATGGAGGATGTTGACTGGGGTCAAACATCAGATCTCTTTATCATTATTGATACAAAACACTCCTTTTAAACCAACCACAAATTCACATACAATAATAATGATTCCAGATTTGTTACAACGTTAACTTGAGTTGATCCAATATATTTCACTTATAAAAGCGACATCTTTTTGTTTTTATATACCTAAACTAGTTTAAACCACTTTTGACGTATTAGACGAGATTGATGTTAAAAATCACTATTTAACTCAAAATGTGTAATATCTTTTACAATTACTGATTTTAAAATGTTATCACTATGATAATATTATATTTGTCATATCTAGGGCATACACATTATAAATAGTTTAAGAAAAGAAAAATACTCAATCATTCTATAATAGACAATCATTCTACAATAGACGATAGGTTTGAGTCATTGTCTACTACCCTTTTGACTTTATTTCCACTTATCACGATTCAAGTTTCATATAAAGTTATTTCCACTTATAAAAGTTTAACGAGTTAACAACATTAAAATAGAAAAAAGTTAATTAAATCACTATTGTACACAAGTACATAAACGTAATTTTAAGTTATTTTTTTGATAGAACCGTATTATCATTCGATGTGATGACTGGTATCATTTTTTAGTAATTAATTAATTAATATTTAATCATATAGCATCACAGAAAAAGGTCATATAAGATCCTCAAAAAGCTGCCCTAATAAAATAATAAACAACAGAGATTACAAAGTGATCAACTAGATATTTTTAATTAAGATTATGTAAAAACAAATTTAATCACCAAAAGAACTCATGGACTATCACCTCAGATTTTTTCATGAAAAATTACCGAAGAACATAAAGACCTTAACGAACCGGACATATTATCTCCTTCCACTCCCTTTAGTTTCTTCTTTCCTTCTCCACGGATGGTCCGCGAAGAAAGACTTCTATCTCTAGAACATACAATGTTTTAGTACCTCTCACGTCAGCTAAGGGCCAACTAGGCGGGTCAACATACCTTCGTTACGGATAGGGTGATAGATACAAAACGGTGATCAATTAATAATGTAAAGTGGATCAAGTTGATCCAATCAACAATCTACATCACAATTGCAAAGTAGTTGTAGTGACAATGCATAAGTTTCTGATTCTGTTGCATGATGACTTTGAGAGAAAGGTATGTATACTAATCAAACAGCTATGGTCTACAATAAACTTTGCATTAGGTTCTTACATGAAAATAGTTTAAACACTTATTTGCTTTAAAGAGAACATTTAAAAAAAATTATATCTCATTGTCGTTGTAAGATACGTTTTGATCATGCTTAAATTACTATTGAAATTACATAATATATATTATTTTATTCTAAGTAACTAGTAAACCAAACAGCGATCACTTAATCTCATATGCGTCCGATACATGAATACTAGGGTGATCTGTCAAAATATAAGAGGACGACATATTTTCATTTTACCCTCCAAATCTCTTCTTTTTCCACTAAGCCGTCTTAACTATTTCTTCTTTATTTAGCGTATTACACTCCTTGTTATTTTTAATAAACAATTTTTTATTTACTCCTAAACTTGATCATGTCAACTTATCAAGTATATACGTAATTTACGCCTTACCATTTTGTTAATGACCGGTCCAATCGGATGATCCGATCCAATTTTAAAAACACGATGATTTTAACGTCCAAAGTAACAAAATTACAAAACCATGTAATTTCCATATTCCAAAATTATGCTTGATTTTTCATCTACATGGTTCAAAATTTCAAACCTTACCATGAGGTTTGGCAATATACTTTTAATACCTTTTAAAGTCATTAAACGCATCTAAATTAACACCCTTTGTTTTCATCCATATTAACTCCCAAAACATGATGAAAATACTAGGAGCTTATGCCATGCAAATGTCATGTATAACTACATCATAGTCTTCGAAAACTACCCAAAAAAACTAGCTTTCACAATGCAAGGGGTCATACGTTATCATTTCCTTTTCTTTTTTCTTCTCGTACAAAACCTATAATCTTTGATAATCGATGCTTCCTGACGTAGACTCATCCTCTCTCTTACACGTCTACAACTTTCTTCCCGTTGAATTCTTAATGGTCGACGGATATATTGCTAATGCTCTAATTAAAACGGAAATTATAACGCTCCTTAAAGCACTAGTGATATATTGATATCTAAACTAAAAACAAAAGAAAAAACAAAAGAAAAATGAAAATGTGTGAGAATTTGGTAATCTAACCAAAAGTAGCTTTTGTTAACTTTTTAGAAATGTAAATGCTAGTGGCTTTTCCCCACTCTCTAGTCTTTAGTCTCCCCCCTAACATTGCAAAAATGACACATACCCTCCACTCACCTTTCATGTTAGCAGCTTACCCTCAAAACATAGCATGAAGTCTTCTCACAATGGATGATAACAACCAAATCAACCCTAAACACAATGATTCCCCCTCTAAACCCCTCTCCTCCGCTGTCGCGCCCGGAGACCGCATGAAGCGCGATGAGTGGAGCGAAGGCGCGGTTTCGAGCCTGCTTGAGGCTTACGAAACCAAATGGATTCTACGTAACCGTGCGAAACTTAAAGGTCACGATTGGGAAGATGTGGCGAAATTCGTGTCGTCACGAGCTAATTCTACCAAATCGGTTAAAACGCAAACGCAGTGTAAGAATAAGATCGAGTCGATGAAGAAACGGTACCGTTCGGAGTCCGCAACCGCCGAGGTGTCGTCGTGGCCGTTGTTTCCGCGGTTGGATCTGTTGCTGCGAGGTAGCGGTGGTCCGGCGGTGAGGACCGCCGCAGTTACCGGTGACGATCCGTCGTCTTCGGCGGTTCCGGTGGCGAGTTGTCCTCCGATGATTGCGTTTGATCATGCGGCGGTGACGATACCACCGCTGACGACGGCGAAGGCGACGGCGATGGCGGTGGTTCAGTCGGCGGTTGTGCCGGTGAGTGTGGCGGCACCGTCGCCGGCGCCGGTGACGGTTGTGATTCCGGTAGGGCAGGGAACCGGACGGAATTCGGTTGATTCGAATGGTGTTGATCGGGAGAATAATAAGGTCAGAGGAGTTCTCTCTGTTTCTTTTATTTCTTTTTCTTAATTTTATAATTCTTTTTTATATTATTTTATATTTGTTTTGAAAATTTATTTTTAGTATTTTGGTGAAGCATACGTATACTGTATTTGTGTAGATGTAGATACGTATGCGTGATTGGTTAACAAAAAGTAATAGCTAAATATTTATTATTATTTTTATTTATTAAGTTATATATAAATTTAAGGAAGCCTTTTAAAATATACAAGTCGAGACACATGGTTCCTAATAATTTCACAAATATTGTCTTCATGGGTGAAAACACAACTTTTTGTGATGTATTTGCTGATAAATAGATGTACATAATGCACTTTAGTTTTTATTAATGACTAAACCTTGGGAAAATTCAAATACATTTACGCTATAAGGGTTATTTACGTATATTTATTTGAGTAGACGTGATATTTTTTTTATTGAGTGTATGACTTCAATTAAAAATATGATTTAGAGACCACATAACTCACGATACAAGGTTTATCAAGTGCATATGTAATGTTATTGTACTGATCAGTCATGTCATATTAACTTTACAAAATAGCATCATTTCTATAATTTTTTATTAATAATAATGATTAAAAATCAATGGGCTAATGGGCATTTAGGTGGTCTTTAAATTGGACACCTCCAAACTATCTTATTTTTATTTTTTGAACGACAAATATACAACACTGTTTCAAAAGATATGTGTTATTTTAATCGGTCATACTATTCGTTTTCCAGTTAAAATCGCACTCTCAACCATCTCAGAAAAAAACATATAGTTGAAAATACCTTCTGATTCAATCCTAAACATTTTTATTGAGGGTGAGACTCAAACTTAAAAACTACTTATATTTATATGTTTTTAAATACCTCATCGATTCATATTATTCACTTAAACTAAAGATCATTGGTTTTATCGCTTCTTTTACGGGTCTAGATGACAATGATACAATAATTGGGTTTGAATGTCTTTTTCGAAGTTACAGTTGGCACTTTTTCATTGGATGATGGTTACCAATAATTGAATTTCCGGATAGTGGGTTGTGACCATTCCATAAAATATACACCTACTAAAACATATGGGCCCGTTAGCCAATAATCCAATGTAAGTACATGGGCCGTTGCTATTTATTTTTTCTAGAACTACCATCTATTTGCCCCCAATAAATGTCACTAATGAATTTCCTCTTATTTTCTAAAGAGGTAAATGTGACCATCGGTTGGCTAACTGGTTAAAACAAGTGAGATTTGGTTAATGTGAGGTATCTGTAATATGTAAATAAGTATTCTGAGTAAAAATATTTAGAGTTAAACCCGTAAGTTTTTTTAACAATGAGTTTCTCCTGAGGGGGTTAGGGGTGCGGTTCCGGCTGAAAAACGAATAGGTGAACCCGATTAGGATAAACCTATACTCTGAAGAAGAGTCGTATATGTGCCGTTAAAAAAACAAATGAGGGTTAAAACCGTAAAATTTAAGGTTGATTAAACCGGAATGGTTGGCCCATCACCAACTTTTCGTATAATGTATTTAATTTTAATAACAGAAACTTGAGTAGATAAAATAGCACTATACTCTTTAAGGTAAAAATAGTTAGAAAGTCATAACTACTTAAAGCAAGTATTAAATAACTTTTAATCTTTTGGCCCCTTGACATGTTATTTTTACAACTAAATTTCTTTTTCTTCTTATTTGTAACATCTCTGATTAATTACATTGTTTTATTATATTTTAGGTTTATATATCTTACTTTTTAAAACTTCTAACAGGAAGAAGTAGTCGTTACAAAAATGCCCGAAAACCAACTATCCGAAAAAATGGAAATCGAGACCGATTGTAGCACGCCAGCATTGTATAGCAACGACAAGGAAAAGATACGGAAGAAAAATCACAAGACGAGGATAAGCGATAGTAGAAAAAGACGAAGAAAAGGAGAAAACTGGGACGTTGCCGAGAGTATACGATGGTTGGCAAAAGTAATGATGAGATCCGAGCAAGCGAAAGTGGAGACAATACGAGAAATAGAGAAAATGAGAGCAGATGCTGAGGTTAAGAGAGGCGAACTTGACCTAAAAAGAACTGAAATAATTGCGCACACTCAGTTGGAGATCGCGAGGCTCTTCACGTCATGTTTGGGAAAATCCGTTGACCCGTCTTTGAAGATCGGGCGAAATTGAGGCGAGGTTCGGAAAGTATTATTTCCGACCATTTATGCATATTTATATATTTTAACTATCACAAGAAAGCAAATTACATCTATGTAATGTAGATGTAAAAGCTTGTTATGTCACACTGATGGCAGTTTGTATCATATAATTGTAAGCAAACACCTGATAAGATTATATTCAATGAATCTACTGTTTAACAACATCTCATTTAAAGCTCAATTGACATGAAAAATGAACATTTATGTACACAATTATAGATGTTACAAAAAAAATAAACCAAGAATGAGATCTTTCCATGGGACATGCTGATAATAGATGTTTATATTTTTCTTCATCAACCGGTGAGAATTCTAATGTAGCAATGTGACATAACTATATTTCGTTCATCAATATCAGTGATATTTAATAATAGTAGATTATGTGATTGACGCATGATAAAATCAAAGAGAAAAATAAGAATGCATACAATTATGACTAAGTTATATGCTTACCATTTGATTAACACATAGCTTAACTTGCGACAACATGTTATTATTGTGTGATTATTCAAAGGAATTGCTTTTTGACCACAATGATTAATATAAAAGTAAGAGTAATTAAACAGGCAAAAAATGTAACAATGATTAAAGTACATAATGGGTCACACAAGTCACATATTTTTCTATTAACGAAATAGTTACTTCTTTTTTATTAAACTTTAAATGAGTTATTTAAATCATTTAGATTTCCTAAGTAATCATATTCCTTGAAAAAAAATAATTGAGTAAATATAAAATAAAATAACTACTTTATAACGAACATTATAATATAATGATCACATGCAAGAGATTATGAAAAACCACTTAATATAAAAAAACCCCGTGATAATTCTGGCATATATAAGAAAGTCACTTATCACTATCATAGTGCACAACAATAATAATACTTAATACTAGTACATTAATTCAAGCATAATATTATGAAAACAACAAGACAAGATACAAGAAGCCACATCTAGCTCACGTGCCTCACGAGCAGATCTCACGTGATATCCCCAGCCTTTGATTCGGAATATCGAATAGGACACGGTGGTTCTGCTGCTGCATGTTTGCAATGACGTTGAGTGCGGGAGATGATGACATGGCAAGGCAGGTGGTGGACCCTGAGGAGCTGTGGATCAAGAAGTTGTCCTGTGGCAACGACATGTTGAGCCCCGGGAACATAAACGTCATCGTTGGGACATGTTTCCCGATCGGGACGGTGTAACATGTGTCAAAGCCGCCTAGTGATGACACCACAGCTTTACCCATCCGACGCCTGAACTCGTTTCTCACCGCGACGTAGGCGGCGTCTACCAGCCTGGTGAACACAGTGCCTGTGGAAAATAATGTTATGATGTAACGTTGATGTAGCTAAAATGGCATAGGAGGGGTGCATTTATTAAAGATGCAACCCTCCTAAAATATAGATTGTTATTATTATTATATCCGTCACAAACATGTTTTCGAAAAAAGTTTTTAAGAAAAATGATGAGGGATAGAAAAAAGTTGTATTCATATATAAAATGTTGTCTTTGCGGGCTTTTTTCTAGGGATTTGATTGTGACAAATTTGTTTTTAGTGTGTATTTATATATACAAATTATATGAATCTTGAAATAATTACCTGAATCGATGATGGTGCCACCACCAGTGTTAGGGTTGAAAGCTAATGCGCTCGGGGGGATGTTGACAAGCTTGGCACCAACTTTGATCCCGATCAAATTCACGTAGTAAAGTGAAGTTCTTCTTGGGTTTACAAGTAATGGTGTAAATTTGATGTTTTTAGGTTGCCCGTTTAGACCTAATCTTAGAGTTCCGGAAAAGCTGGAAGATTTGAAACTAGGCAGGCAGTACGAGAATGTGGATGTGTAAAGGGACTTAGATTGAGACACGAACGATAGTGGGCCACGACCAAGGCCTAAAACGCCTTGTGGGGGGAACGAACCTCCAGCAATCTTTTGTATGCAACTGAAAGAGTAGCCTTTGACAGAGTCTGTGGCTAGGGTTAGGTTGTCTTGAGCCAAGTTAGCCGCGATGGTGGAACCTCCATATGTCATGTTCACGGAGCATGTTGTCCCGGGACAACTTGAACTTTGGACCTACAAACAACAATGGCCTGGTTAACTAAATGTAACCAATGTTTTTATAACCGGACCCAATCATTGAACATGTCACCTACCCTATTATCTTAGGAAAATGTATAACAAGTTGTTATTATTATGTGCATCTTGGAAAATATATGGTTTATTCAAGAGTATGCTTGTTAGGTGAATATATATTCATATTGGAATAAAATCATCACATCCTACGTTATACGAAACATATTATAACCTACAATATTTAAATTAAAGAGTACACCACTTAACATCATAACATCAGAA
>BJCM01087788.1:0-12268 GCA_018326385.1 Flaveria bidentis
AAAACCAAATCAATTTGAGTTAGATGACTACCCTGATAGGCTTGGAAGCTTGCCATAAAAGCTGTAAATACAGTTTTGGACTCTTCATCCTGTAACAGGATATTCATAACATCTTTAACTTTGCTAGGATTAGCAGAGTTAGAAGATGGAGTCTTATTATGTGTTTTAGGAAGAGTAGATTTTGGAGACTGTGTTTGTGATTGAGTTGAATAGACTGGGGTACTAGTGAAAAATCCAGCTCCCATGAACAAATCACCATCATCTTCAGGAATAGCATCATTTTTGGCGAGAAAGGCATTCTCTATAGTATTTGCTGGAGAAGCAACATACTTGTATTGAGATGTTGAAGCAGATCTGTCATTATTTCTTGAACTCCCATGAAGATGGAAGTGCATTCAGGAGTCTTTTCTACATATTCAATCTTAGTAATGAGAAGATCAAGATCCATAGGAAACTTTTTAGTGTGCTTTAGTAGGGTTACAGTTTGTTTCCATGAAGATGGAAGTGCATTCAGGAGTCTGTCATTTAGGTCTTTGAGATTATTTTTTATTCCTAAGGTTGACATTTCTGATGTGAGTTGAAGATATCTATTCATCATCTGGTTTATAGTTTCTACTGAAGTATGCTCAAAAAGTTCAAGTTGCCTCTTTAACTTTTGTCTTTTGAGATCTTGTATTTCCTTACATCCTTCACAGATAACTTTTAGAGCTTTATACATGGTATAACCAGTTTGATAGTTCTCTAGTCTTGAAAGTACCTCCAAAGGTAACCCATTGCACATGAGAGAATATACTTTAACATCATTCTTCACCTTCTTTAAGTCATCACCATGTAAGCCATCTTCAGGATATGGCTCTTGAGTATCTTTAGTATATACAAATCCTCTATCAGGACCATCATAAGTGACTGGGATGTGAGGTCCTTTTTCAATTGACTTCCACAGATCAATATCAATTGAGTTAAATGATGTTTTAATTTGAGTGACCAATTTTTAAAGTTGGCTCTATTCTTCATCTTTGGTACTTTGTTCTCTGAATCTTCAGACTTAGCCATGATTAATTTTTGATTTCAAGAAAATATACTATTTTTTATGTTTTTAGATTTAAGATGAAATAAAGAAATGAAAATATTTTTGGATTTTAGATTTTTGAAAATTTTCTAAGTGTTGAGTATAAAGTCTGAATTAGATGCACGTGAATAGTGGAGAAACGTCTCAACAATTAAGAAGCGTCTGAACAGTAGTAAAACTCCCAACTTTACTTAGAAACGCCTAAGGGATTGCCTTAGTGAACTTCTGAAGTTTCCAAGTGTAGAAACGTCTGAACAGTGTCAAAGCGCCCAAACAGTTTCAAAACGCCCAAACATTGTTGATGCGTCTAAAACAGTTGCAAAACGCCTGCACAGTTCCGAAGCGCCTAGGACTTAGTTTTCTGAAAAACATTCAAACAGTGCTGAAACGTCCAAACATTATCAAAACGACCACTCTGAAATGCCTAAACAGTGTTAAAGCGTCTGAACAGTGTTCATGCGCCTAAACACTTAAGTGATTTTCAGATGATTTCAACACCTCAAACACCTAATTCATCTTCTTCATAACAACCTGATCTTAACAAATTTTTCAAAAACTTGATAAAACGATCTGAAACTCTTCAATTAAGTCACTAATACACCAATAATCAATCCTTCAGCATCATTTTTTTCAATTAACAACACTTTGATTCTCAATTTTGCATATTTAGTGTTCGAGTTTTGAAGTACCATTCAAACACAAATTTGTCAAAAATTCATATTTGATGATGTAAATTCACTCAATTGTGATTCAAATCATGTTTCTGGTGATGAAACACAACTAAATCATTAATTAATTGAACAACTGCGATCAAATCATAGATTCAAGTGATTCAAAAGTGCTCAAAATCTGATTTTGAACTTCAAATCACTGAACCGAAAGCTCTGATACCATTTGATAGATTCAAATGGATCTATCTGTGATTGTTATTAAGCAATTTGACAATAATATGAACAATGTAATCAACACAAATAAATATTAGAAAAATTCATAGGGTTTCTATTGATATTAGAAGGATTACAAAGTGTAATTGAGAGAATATGAATGTTTAAAACTTCTAACCTGCACAAAACAAGCAATCCTATTTATACTAATAACAAAAAACAAAAGGAACATATATTTACATAATAAGTCCCTATACTATGACAAAACTAATCTAATGACTAAAATGCTAATCTTTCTAGGGTTCCAACAATTATCCACGTGTATCACATTATCAACCCAAGTTCTATCTAGGTCATCGTACCACATTAGATCATCATACACTTATGAAAATCTTAAACAACCAACATGCTCAACATCAACAAAAATACATTACAACAAATAATTCATACGTGAAGCTTAATCATGCACCACATGCCATGTAAAGCCACCCACGACTTCACTTCCTAAACCTTGCCAGTCCTACTAAGTAAGGGCATTAGATGCGCACGCGTGTATGACAATCATAATCACATTACTAGCATACACAAATTCCAATCCCAATCACAATCCCCTAATCACTTACTACCATTCATTACCAGGTATGATCATCAAACCTAAATTTCCTTACATGATCAACCAAGCATCCATATAACCCAAAATTTCACATTCCATCACATTAAACATCATCAACAATCATTCTAACATGATCCTAATATCACGAGCATGCCCAATCCATTATATCCAATGTTTTACAAAAATAAAGTTTCCTTTTTTGGGAAAGTAACACCCAAAAGTGATCTAGCATCCAATTCAATCATAATTCCATCAATATTATACATAACCAAGTTCATCACATTTATTCTAACATGTTAATCACCACCAAAACAACCAAATTTTCAAACACCATTCACAAAAGTTCCTACTTTTAGTAAGTCATGATCAACACCGCAAATTCATGGATTTTCTTGGACAATTTAATCAAATTAACATCTAAGCATTACATCTAACATCTTAACATCACCAAATCATGAATTCCAAGAACAAAAAGTTTTCTCTTATGAAAATGTATGAATTAGATGATCAAACCATAGATTTCTTGCACAATCAACATAATCTAGCATTCATACAACCTAAATAAGATCATATAATCATCTAACAATCATCAATTTCATATTATTATCATCAATTTCGAACTAGGGTTTATCAATAATCAAAAACTATGAACAACATGATAAAACATACCTTTAAATGTGTAGAAATCAACAATTGGACTTGTAAAACACCTTTCAATGCTTGAACTAGATCAAAATCAATTTGTTCTTGTTGTTTCTTGATCAAAATCGCAAAGAGAGAGAGTGGGATGGGGTTTCGGCCAAATGGGGTGTTTTGGGGGATAGGGTTTGGCTGATTTTGCTTAATTATAGTAAGTATTAGTTTATAGATTATTGTAAAATAAACCCCTTTGTTTATATTTTATAAAAACTAATATTCCTAACACTTTTTAAATAATTTTAACAACTAATTATAAGTATTATCAACCCATAATAATAATCAACAACATTTACAACAAGTCAAACAATCATGAAATATATATAACACGTTGTCACGTTATCGCATAAATTCACAAAATAGCTATTTAAAATTCTATAAATTCATGAACCACATACTCACAACTAATAATCAACATTATTAATTAGATTATTATTGTTTATCATAGATTATTATTATTAAGCCACCAACGTTTAACAACAACTAGTGTGTGCTCACGACACATGTATGCAAGACCTAACGGAACTAATAGAGTTTGGTAACAGAAAATTACCAGATGTCACAAATCTTGTATGTGGAAAAGAAGGTAAAGAACGAAGTTTGAGAGAATAATAAAATCTCATGTATTCTTTTTACCAATCATAAAGTATAATACCTTTGTATTTATAAACATGCACACAAGAAAAATAGTTGTAACGTAAATCATATGGCCATCAAGAATGGAAAATAAGGATCAATCCAAATATGTAAGCAAATACCATGTTGTGAGCTGCTAGAGATGAAAACAAAACTTTTTTAGGACCGTTTTCATACGGAGTACTAACTGCTCTGTGCGTATACCAACTCAAATAGTGTGGAATCCTATTTGATTGGTGATCTAATCAGGGAGAACACAGTTCAGATCAATCTAACGATTAATGAAACGTTACGAATTATTAGAACAAGATCAACTGTGATCTATGAACTTGGAACAGGTTTTCTTGTGTCTCTGGACGTCTAGGGTACAATTATGTGCGTAGGTATTTGAATTGTTACGTTTTCCCACGAATTAGGTGGTATTTATAGGTTAGGGTCTTCCAATCGTACGACTGAACCATTAGCATGGTTCAGTCGTGCGACTAAATCATGCGATTGATCCATCCGCACGACTGAAGGTTCAGTCGTGCGACTGAGCCAATATTATGTCTTAATCGTGCGACTGATCTAGTCTCCTGGTTCAGTCGTGCGACTGGTCCATTAGCATGAAGTATTCATGTGTATGGTCCATTCGCATGAGAACTTCACATGATTAAGTTTGAACATGTTTCTCAATCATTATTGACTAAGAATTATGTACAACAACCACAAACCTATATATTTAGTTCACTATAAGTAATCACACAATAAACAATGAAATATTAAACATTATAAACATAAACCACACTTTGTATTTCATTCATACCCATTCAATTACATATATGTAAGACATGATAGACATATTACATTAAGCTCCTAAACTAGGTACACGTGTATTAACAAACTCCCCCTTGGACCTAGTTTACATCATTGTCTAACATTCTTCATTAGCTCTTCGAATTTCTTGTATTTTTCCTCTCTTGTAACTCCGGCATTTATCTCAAATGCAAAACAGAGTCGTATAACATTTTGAAACAGGAGGGCTTGTACAATATCCTGCGAATCATAGAATAGTGGCCAATTGTATAAGTTATATATATCGTCAGCAGACAAGTTAGTCAGCCACATAGGGTCAAATACCCGAATAGTATCCATTTGGCTCTCCTTTTGTAAGACTATGACTGCTTCACCTGTTCTCCAATCATAATACCACCACTTGAAGTGTGGAGTGAAGTCTTGTGGCATTTCCCTTAGAGGGATTTTGGACATTGTACACGGAGGACTCCACTTCAGCACTACCTTAGGCTTTCTAGTAATGGGATCAACTTCAGACCTTCTGATGTATCTCTTTGGTTGTTGAGGTCTGAAGTTAACCCACCTGGTATGGTATTCTTTCCTCAGTGTAGCCTCAAACCAGCCTGACTTCTTTCTCGGATCAGCATACAACAACTTTAGACGTGCTAGCTGGTTGAGCTCAAAACCAGGGAGAGTCTTTAGATTGTGTGGGAATCTAAAGTACTCTATGCCCTTTTCTCTTTTCAATGCATACACATTCAGATCCTCAAAATATGCCCATGCAATGATCTTGCCTGACAGCTTTAAGTGTTTCTCGACTTTGTATAGCTTGGTGTAGACATTTGGCTTTTGTGCAGTACACATGGCTCGGATCTTAGAAAAAAAGGCTGCCTATTCAGCCTTTTTGATGTCAACGTCGGCGTCTGAGGCTTGGGCTTGACTCTCGTTCTTCTCAGTCTCTTTCTCCATCTGATCCAGCTTGTCAAATGTATCAGTGCCGAGAGTATCACCCAAGTTGGGGACTACATTTCCTTCTTGGTCAGTGTACTCTGGATACTAGTCAGCAGTGACATCCTCTATCTCGATTTCATCTATGTCGTTAAGCTCATCATCATTTGTCACCTCAAAAGTAGGAGCATCCTTGACAATGTCGTCCGGGTTTAGCCTAAGCATCTCAGTAAGTTACTCGTCAGTCAGGTCATGAATGATTTCTCCTTCTTCGGGAGTATAGCTCACTGACCGTCTGAAAATCCCTTGCAAATCAAGAATCATCATGAGTTGAGACTTGATTTGCTGAAGGGGAGCAACATCGTATTCATCTTGCTGAGATGTTTGATCTGCTTGATTTAAACATGTAACACATCAATTTTTAGTAATTAATCAAGACATTCACACATTTGATAAAGATATATAAACATTAATTACATAATATTAATACAAGATTCAAGTACAAGATTTTCACAAATACAAAAACTTCTAAGCATTACTTTTGTCTTGTATGGTTGGCTTCTCAGCAGATGGGATAGAAGATGATGCTCCTTGGTCTTGATTTCTCTTTGTCCTTCTCTTTTGACCTTGAGTTGAGGCAGCTGCACCTGCATCTCCTTCTTCATCATCATCATCATCCTGTCTTCCCCTTATCCCTTCATCTTCACTCGTCTCATCATCATCATCCTCATCATCCTCAACATCGTCATCATCACCATCATCATCTCCTTCTCTGATCTTGAGGGGATCATCTTTGGAGCCTTTGAGTCGTAGCATCAACTTCTTGTTCTTTTCCTCAAGATCATCTATCCTCTATACTAAAGAAGTCTACAACTCATGAAGCTCAACAATCTCCTGACTCTGAGTTGCTATCTGCTAAGCCTGAGCAGCATTGAGCTCCATTAGCTGGTTTAGTTGTATAGCTCGTTGCTCATCAGTAGCAAACAGCTTAAGCACAATCCAGTTTAGATTGGCCAGCTGCTCCTCTAACATAACGAAGGGCAGAGAGGATCCAAATCTCAATGGGACCTGAGATGAAGTCCCAGCTCGATGGCTGGTGGTAGTGGTGGTAGCTGTGGTAAAGATGGGTGGTGGTATAGGTGTAGTTAGTGGAGGTATGGTTGTAGTAATGGAGGGTGGAGGTGTGGTAGTAATGGTGGGTGGTGTGGTAGTAGTGGTTGAGGGTGTGGTAGTGGTGGTGGTAGTTATGGTGGTGGTGGTGGTAGAGGTGGTGATCAAAGTGAATCTCCGTCTCTTATTCTTCATCCCGTGTGGCTGAGCCATCCTCTTTTTCCTCGATCCCTTCGAGGAAGATGCTCCCCATTGGTTGTTGGGCTAGTCTGGGGTGTAAGATAGATCAGTATCAGCCTCCCCAGACTCACCCTAGCATCCACCTACCGCCCTAATCCCTCGCTCGGTGGCAACCACCTTGTTCCCCACAGTCCAAACTAATGGCTCCTCATCAGACTCCTCTTCCTCATCAGGACGGAAGTCCTGATGGAATCCTGCCGTCTCAGCTCCTCTGTGGGTGGATGATGGAGATGTAACATTTGTGGTAGTGGCCCTAGATTTAGTGGGGCCAGTATCTCCGCCATCACCACTATCATCATCATCAGAATCATTGGATGGGAGCACAATCGGCTGAGAATCTGAGTCACTATCATCATGACGCCACTTCCTCCTAGTTGGCGCCACGTAGTCCTCTCGGGCCAAATGCCCAAACAATCTCCATACCAGGGGCTTCACCTGCTTGCCCCAGTAAACCTTCATCCTGCCTAGGGTGGTATCATCCATCACCTTTAGTGTAACTGCATCCTCTCTCTCCTTGGGCAGCGAAGGAAGCTTCTGGTCGATGATCATCTAAATGAAACGTGGGTACATGCAGAAGCCTTCCTTGCCTTTGGCCTCTATGTTCTCCACCAAATAGGTGAAGATCATCCTCGAAAAGCTGAACGGGTGGTTCAGCACCAGAGCTACATACGCGTTCTGGATCTGATCTGACATCTCATCAAATCCGCCCTTCCTCGAGGCTATACACTTTAGCAGCGCATGGGCTAAGTATTTGAACTGGGGGCACATGTTGCTCTTTTTGAGCACACTTGTGTTTATGTCCCCCAATACTTAGCCCGAAGAAAACATCCTTGAACTGTCAACGGATGCAGTCTGGTAGGGCAATCACCATCATCTCTAAACTCTAACACTATCCTTAGATCCTCCTCACTAATCTCAATGTCATGACCAAAGATGGAACTCCTAAAACAGTCAGGCTTTGAGGACCTATCTACAAAAGCGCTTTCCCAGAAAGCCTATTGTATCAATCTGTATGGTGTGCACAGAGTGGAGATAGCTCTGAAGATCCTCGATCTCCATAGAAATGTAATAATGTCCGCGAGCTCAGACGCATTCCGGGACGTAATGTCTAGATGAACACATATGTTGTGCTTTGTGCTCATCGTCCACTGACTCACCATGCTGCTGTAACACAAGATAGATAAACGTTAGAGTGTGTGTAAATAATTGACATTTGAATTTATTGGACTTGAATCCTTCTGTTCTGTCATGCGAATGGACAGTGCGATTGAGTCTGAGTCGTGCGATTGAGCTCATTTGTGCGATTGAGCATGCAACTGGGCTTAGTCGTATGCTATCCCATGCGGTTGAACAAGTCGTGCGACTGAACTCATACGCATGGTTCAGCCGTGCGATTGTGCCATTCGCCCAGCTCAGTCTTGTGATTGAAGTTCATCAGTATGTCTATTCGTATGACAGTTTGTTTTTTCATTCAAATTCAAATCTTGAGCAAAACTTGATGTTAGACATTGTGGTTTGGCTCATTAGACTCGCAATCGTTCCAACTAACATCTAACACATTTTAAGTTAGCAATTTATTTAGTTTTACATGTTTATTTTGTGAACTAAGTGTCGGTTCTTGTTAGGGCTCAAATTAAGTAGATTTAGGGCACGATTTGATGAACATTTGAGTGGATAACGTCGCACATTACAAGTATAATTAAGAGAAATTGTTAGAAGCAACAATAATCAGTCTAGAACACTCGATCAAAATTTTGGCAACGTAACGGTACGATCGTGCGAAAAGAGAGCGATTGGGGGGGTGATGAGTGTCTGAGACCGACTCCCCCTTATTTATACTAGGGTTTCTTTCAGTCGTGCGACTGAACCTAATCACACTGTTGATTCGTGCGACTGAGGCTCAGTCGTGCGACTGGCTCAGTCGGTCACCTCCAGTCGTGCGACTAGGTTTCAGTCATGCGACTAACTCATTCAGTCACCTCTATTCGTGTGATTGGTTCATTATGATAATCTAATCGTATGGATTGACCCATGCTTATGGTCCAATCGCACGTCTGGTCCATACGTGTCGTTTAGTCGTGCGATTGGGCTCATACGTAACTCCTTTTAACGAGTGATTCACAGATTTCGTCGAGTTATTGAGTCCGACTCTTACATTACACTTTACTAAAATTAAACAGAATAACTTTGAAATTAAGAATAATAACAAGACATATTTTTGTATTTTTGATTAGAGATGAAATACAACCTATTAGAATAATTCTAATTGATTCAACTTCCTGGACAACACAGCTTCAATTCTAGTTTATCATTTCTGGTACGATTCGTTTTGGAATCATACAGGTATATCAAACTCACTTGGGATACTTTAATAAACAATTCTGATACTTGATCCTTGTTTTCACTGATAGACAAAAACAATTTTAGGAAATCATACTAGAGCTACAAGATGCACACAATAGTTTTGACTGTCAAGAGTTGCAACTCACGATGATTGTCAGTATACTAGTCCTCTTAAATCCATACATAGATTTTTGACACTCATTGGTGATGATTTAAGGTTTAATTATTTCAACAAGCATTTGTGGATCTCACGCTTATATGGTAATCAACGTTCCTCAAGTGATTTTTGAGTGGACTACGGATATATCACAAGAAGAAACTATTCTAAGAGCTTTCAAAGAGATGCTAAGCCTCAGGTCAATGCCATCGCACAACAGAGAGGCGCAAAAAACAATGAATTTTAGAATATTTAGGTTATGCTTATCCTCAGGTCAGTGCCACCGCATAGTAGAGAGGCACACAACCTATCTTCTTGTTTGAGCAATTATTTTCTTTTTGCATATATCGCACCAACAACATAGGTTATTAGATTGATTTATTTATGCCTTTTTCATGTGCTTTGCTCATTTTTATGGTCATCCGCACACATTTGTGGCATTTATTTTGCACGTCACCTCTTATTGGAACTTCGTTGATTGTGTTAACCAGTGATAAGATGATAACCCACAACTTGTTGAACAACTTAGTTTGAGCTTGAAATCACCAATGAGGTCTACTTATCTATTGTGTTGAATCTACCGACACATCATCGAATGCGCTAACAACCTCTAGGTCTACTTTCTCTATGTTACCATAGCAGCGTACTAGTTTAACTATCATCTTTCCTTTTATTTTTCTTTGACTATTTAGACTTAACTTTGAATTGTGCATCATGAGTAGTTAAACCTTTTAAAGTCCCAACTTAATATGTTCCCTGTGTACTATCATTTTCCAATTCATTTAATCAGTATCACAGATTTGATTTCTTTCCTTTTAGCTAAGCTGTCCTCCAACCTCGTTTTTTTTAATAAAATGACCAATTCAATACTAATCTAACCTATTCTCCCCCTAAAATTCTAAAACCAAAAATGTTTTTGCGTTTAGAATTTTAATAAACGAAGAAATAAAATAAACTAAAATAAAATAAAATAAAATAAAAATAAGAAATAACTCTACTCGTCGGACTATGTACTGTCATCTTCTGGAATCACTTCACTTTTCTTTTTCACCCTGTTGACCTCTAACAGATATAAAAATCTTGGTATATCAAACGCTTTTGTGTAGAAGTCAATGCGTTGAAAGTCCGTATTAATTTTAACAACATCTATTAAATTCTTTTCAAAACAATCACGTATAAAGTGATATTTAATTCCGATGTGTTTTGTCTTAGGATGTTGGACATGATTTTTAGTTACGGCTATAGCAGCAAAATTATCAACAAATATAGGAGTGTTAGAGAATTTCAAACTGTAGTCCCGCATTTGCTGTTGAATCCAGATGATTTATGAACAGCAGCTTAAGCAGCAACGTATTCAGCTTCATAAGTTGACAGAGCAACCGATGTCTGCTTCTTACACTGCCATGTGACTAATCTTCTCCGAAAGAATTGACATCCTGCTGAAGTTGACTTGTAGTTCATTTTTCAACTGTCATAATCCGAATCGCTATACATTGTAAGTTCAAAGTCATCGTCATGAGGATACCACAACCCAAGTGTTGGAGTACCCTTCAGATAACAAAATATCCTTTTGACGCCTATGAGATGGTTGACTTTCGGTTTCGCCTGATATCTGGAGTAGAGACATGTGGCGTACATGATATCAGGTCGTGAGGCAGTGAGGTACATGAGGGATCCGATCATTCCTCGGTACATTGTGGCATCCACTAGATCACCATTTTTGTTGGGTGCCACATCGTGGTTTGCAGCTAGTGGAGTCCCAGCTGTTGAAGCATTCTCCATATCCAACCAACTGAGAATATTGCCTACATACTTGGTCTAATGTAGAAATATCCCCTTTGGTGTCTGATCCACCTGTAACCCGAAAAAGAACTTCATCTCTCCTATGGCACTCATTTCAAATTCAGCTTTTATTACTGCTTCAAATTCTTTGCATAATGCTTCGTTTTTGGAACCAAAGATTATGTCATCAACATAGATCTGAACTAGCAGTAAGTCACCATCCTTTTCTTTGATGAACAGTGTACAGTCAATCACTCCTATGCGAAAGTCGTGTTTCACAAGATGAGTCGAGAGCTTTTCATACCATGCTCTTGGGGCTTGATGGAGCCTGTAGAGAGCCTTATCTCGTTTGTAAACTCTGTCCTGATGATACAGATCCTCAATTCCTTCGGGTTGACTGACGTACACTGTCTCCCAGATTTCACCATGAAGGAATGCACTCTTTATATCTAATTGTTAAACTTTGATCTTCATGTAAGATGCATAGGCTAGGAAGATACGAATTGCTTCCATTCTAGGCACAGGTGCAAACACTTCATTGTAATCAATACCCTTGACTTGTCAAAATCCTTGAACTACAAGTCGAGCCTTTTTTCATATTATGACCCCTTGGTCATCTTTCTTTCATTTCAAGACCCATTTGGTACCAATGACCTTAGCACCTTTAGGTCTATCCACCAGTGTCCATACGCCTAACTTCTTGAATTGAAGAAGTTCTTCTTGCATGGAACTCACCCATGCCTCGTCGTTTAGGGCTTCACTAACATATTTTGGCTCAAATTGAGACACAAAACATCAATATGCACCATCGTGAAGATATCCCTTTTCCATTACTGAGGCATAATCTGCTGAGTATAGCTGATTTCTTATCTGTACTCCTGATCAAACATCTCCAATGACATTATCCAAAGGATGATAAACATTTAGTCTTGATCTAGGAGAGGTGAGAACAACTACCTCATTATCCAGATTGTGAACACCAGGTTCAGTATCTGAGGCAGTAGGAGTGTGAGGTT
>BJCM01087790.1:0-10127 GCA_018326385.1 Flaveria bidentis
ACTTTATCCTTTTTGTAATAGATAAGGATGTGAGCTATGGCATGTCATAGTCACTAGTCAAAAGGCAATCTGCCTTTTGACTCTACAATTGATTTTGTTTTGTGTCTAGTCAATTGTATCCAGCTGGCTTTCATAGTATGGCCGGCTGTAGGATGTAGTATAAGTATCTCATGTTCTTGTAACTTTTCTTTATGCTTTGTAAAACTTGTAATAGAACTTGAGAAAGCAATATACTGCATTTTTGAAAACCATACACTTGTGTATCTTGTTCTCTTGTTCTGTCTCTTACTAAATTACTTATGTTCTTAGTATCATGTATTGTGGTTAATCTAGTGCACTGTTTGATTAAGTTTAGTTACTCTCCTCTTTGTGTTATTGTGTTGTATTTGACCGCCCTTCAACGGTCATGCACTTTCACTTAGGAGAACACATACAAAATGGTTTGTTAACTAAATTGTAACATATACAGTTAATTATTAATGTCCAAAAAGAGTGAAAATCATTTTTTTTTCACTAAATTCCTAAGAATCCCCCACATGAATGGAGATCGATCTTTGTACTCAAGTATCAAAACATAGGTTCAGAAGTTGAATATTGTAGGACAGGTGGATTTTCTCTTCGAACCTTCCTTTGTGAAGTATACTTAGTCTCCTAGCGATTAGTAGACTCGATGTTTTTGAACTAGCCCCTTTTTTCGTAGACATTATTACAATTTACACAATATTCTCCTTGGTCTGGCTAGCCCCTTATTGTTGTGTTCGTTATGGTCAGGGAACACTAGCCTGGTTCTGTAAGAGCTCTAGGATTTGCACCCCAATAAATCCATTTGAAGTGACCCTACTTCTCTCTCACATAGGTGAATTTACACAAGTCAAAAAAATGCCACAGGCTTAACCTTCTTTAATATCACTTATTAAATTTAGGAACGGACTAGAAAATGTTTATTTTCATTTTATGGTTTGGGGTACTCCCCTGCAATGACCTTAATTTGTACAATTAGGTTATCCTATTGATCCTAGATCTTAGGATCTCTAATCTTCTAGGATAGGTTTTCCTTCATACAAACTTACTCCATGGGTTTAGTCACATCCCTCTCGACGACTTGTGTACTAACTCTCTACTTAAGCCTTTTGTCAACATATCCATAATATTATACTTTAACTTCACATAGTCAATAGTGATAACTCCAATTAAGAGTAGTTGTCGTATCATATTGTATTGTGTCTACGTCATATATGCCTTGATTTGTCATTATACATTGTACTTTGAGTTCTACCAATTGCTTATTAGCAATCATAGTGTATGCAAAATAGTCGTTACAGGCATTAGCCATCCTGGAACATATTCCAAGAACTAACATAGCCATTCCGCTTCTTCTCCAGCTTTATCTAACGCAAGAAATTCAGATTCCATCATTGATATGGCTATAACAATTTGTTTGGACGACTTCCAAGCTATAGTCGTTCCCCCAAGGGTAAACACATAACCAGTAGTGGATTTGGAATCTTTTATGTCTGATATCTAGTTTGCATCAGTATATCCTTCCATAATAGCTAGATCTTGACCATAGTATAGTCCATAGTTCTACGTATCTCAAGTACTTTAAAAGCCTTGTCATAGCCTTCCAATGCTCAGAACTTGGATTGCTAGTGTACCTGCTTAGGCTACTGATAACATATGCAAGGTCTGGTCGGGTACACGTCATGAGATACAAATGACTGCCAATAATCCTTGAGGTACTCCAGTTAACCAACACTCTCTCCTCTATTCTTAGAGATATGATGAGTGATATCAAATGGAGTCTGAGAAACACTAGTGTCCTCCGCATTAATTTTTTCAAGGATCTACTCAACATAATGAGATTGACTTAATACTAGACCATTTTGGGTTCTAATGATCTTTACTCCAAGAATCACATCAACTAAACCCATGTCGTTAATGTTAAATCTCGCTTTACACATATCTTTTGTAGATCTAATCATGTTATCATCACTTCCAGTGATAAGCATGTCATCTACATAAAGGCATAACATCACATAACACCTTGGTGTATCTTTCACATATAAACACTTGTCACACTCATTGTTCTTGAAACTAGAATCAAGCATGGCTTGATCAAACTTTTGGTTCCATTGTTTTGGAACTTGCTTCAAGTTGTACAAAGACTTTACAAGTTGGCATACTTTGCCCTCCTGACTAGGAGCAGAAAAACCCTCAGGTTGCTCCATATAGATTTCCTCTTCTAAATCCGCATTTAGAAAAGCGGTTTTTACATCCATCTGATGTACTTCTAAGTTTCGCAAAGCCGTAATTTTAAGCACTAACCTGATAGAGGTTATTCTAGTGTCAAGCGAGTAAGTATCAAAGTAGTCTAGACCTTCCTTTTGTCTATACCCTTTGATCACTGGCCTTGCCTTTTACGTATCAATTGAGCCATTAACTTTCATCTTCCTCTTGAATATCCACTGCTATCCAAGTGGTTTACAAGCTAGTGGAAGATTTACTAACTCCCAAGTATGATTCTGCAAGATAGAATCTATTTCACTTTGGATGGCCTCTTTCCATTAAGGTGCTTCTGAAGAGGTTATAGCTTCTTGGTAGGTTTTAGGCTTCAACCATATAAGTAAGAAAGTCAGGGCCAAAAGATCTTTCACTCCTTTTCATTTTTCTTCTTCTTGGCTCTACCTCTTTAGCATCTAATTGTTCTTTTCCATTAACAATCTCATCAACTGGGTTTGATGAACTTGCCTGAGTCTGAGACAAGTAAGGAAACACATCTTCAAAGAAAGATGCATTAATCGACTCCATTATCGTGTCTTTGTGTATCTTAGGATTTTTCGACTCATGTACAAGAAATCGGTAAGGCTTACTATGTTCAACATAGCCTATGATAACACAATCCATAGTTTTGGGTCCTATCTTTTGAACCTTTGGTGGTGGCACTACCACTTTGGCTAAACACCCCCACACTTTTAAGAATTTGTAAGATGGTTTTCTGCCCATCCACAACTCGTAAGGTGTAACATCCTTATTCTTGAAAGGAATTTTGTTCAAAAGATAAGTAGTTGACAAAACATCCTTCCCCCACATATCCTTGCTTATCTCAAAACTTAGCAAGATGGCATTCATCATTTTGTTGTGGAGAATAAGGAGTGGTATACTCATGGATAATTCCAGTTTGAGCACAGATTTTAGCAAATGGTGAAACATTCACCACCTTGGTCAATCCTTAAAACCTTTTTCTTCCTGTTTAGTTGATTCTTAACTTTGTTTGTAGAAAACAAATTTGTCTATTGCTTCATCCTTACTTTTCAGCAAATATGCATAGCAATATCTTGTACAATCGTCAATAAAGGTGATGAAATATTTGTTTCCACCACATGTGGGAATCGACTTAAAATCACACACATTAGTGTGAATCAAGCCCAAAGGCTTAGTTATTTTTCAACCGTTTTAAACAATGATCTTGTTTGTTTGGCTTCAATGCACGTTTTACATTTTAAGATTGATTCAAAAGAAACAGATGGAATATGATATAATTTAATCAATCGACATATTGAATTAAAATTTACATAACCAAGACGATCATGCCATAAATCATAAGACTCAATCATATAAGCAGAAGAACTAGATTTATTTATATCTTTCTTGATAGCAATTACATTAAGTTTGAACATACCATTTTAGGCACAATCCTTTCTAATAAACATTCCATAATTTGACAGAACAAAATTATCACTTTCATAAACTAATCTAAAACCAAACTTGTTAAGCAGCCACCCGGATACAAGGCTTTTACGTAAATCCAGAACATAAAGAATGTTGCTTAAAGTAAGCTCCTTCCCTGAAGTCAACTTCAAGATCACTTCGCCTTCAACCTTTATGTTGAACATTTCCCATGTACAACTTATCATCACCATTCAACTCTTTAAACGTATTAAAAAGAGTTTTATCGGGGCAAACATGGGGAGTAGCCCCGGTATCCACCCACCAACCCTTAGGGTTGTTACATACCATGTTCACCCATTCGTTCATTACTATAAGATCCGAGATCATGGCAACAAGAGGTATCCCATCATCTATCATCTTTGCGTTGTCACGTTTGGTGCCTTACATTGATTGGCATGGTGACCGGCTTTACCACAATTGTATCATATCCTATTTAAGAGAGCCACCTTCTTCTTCACACCACTTTTTCGAGGCCCAAGATCCACAATCTTACCCTTGCCTCGTTTCTTGTTATTAAACCTTTTTCCTCCCTGGTAGGTTTGACCATGTTCAACCAAGTGTGCCTTAGCAAGTGGTAGAACTTGAGTACCCTTGTGTGCTATACGGTTGTCCTCCTCAATTTGAAGGCAAATCAATAGGTCTTCAATTGTCATCTTCTTTCATTTATGTTTAAGATAAATTTAAAAATCCGAGCAACTAGGAGGCAAATTTTAAACCATGGCGGCCACTTGAAATGTTTCACTAAGAACCATTCCTTCTGAGATAATGTCACTGAGTATAACTTGCAACTCCTAGACTTGACTGATTACAGTCTTGGAATCAACCATTTTATAGTCCAAGAAACAGGTGACAACGAATTTCTTCGTGTCGACATCCTTTGTTTTGTATTCGCGTTCTAACGACTCCCATAATTCTTTGGCAGTCGTTATTTTGCAATATGATCTGATTGTCGAGACTCGATCAAAAACAAGTTAAATAACTGGACTTAGCTACATTTATTGTGTAAGGGTAAATAAGGTCGTCTCCATTAGAAATACATGGAAAGTGTTTAATTAACATGACTCGATTAACTAAAAGATTCAAACTTTATAACTAAAATTTGAAACTTTAAATGGATTAAAGAACACAATTACATAAATCAAGAAAATTTAAAATAAATTTACTTAAATAATGAAAGACAGCTACTTTTGGCTTCCATTTTTGCAAGATCAATAATTGGTAATTGTAAATTAGGGTTTGTAAAAACAATACTTAAAGATCTTAACTTTTGATTAAAGTGATAACAAAGGAACAATCTTTTAAGACCCGTTCATTCACAATGTTACCAATTCACTTATATCATGTTGCCTACTTTTCTTAGTGAGCTCACGATGCAAGAAAACTGAAAGCTGATAATCAAGCAAACAACTTTATTTAAAAGAAAATTCTAAAAATCAACCAAAACATAATGTTTCATTCAATGATCAATGTTCAATACAAAGACCTAATCAAACATACCAATTGTTTCACTTTATAATAATTGTACTCCTGAAAGCAATCACGAAAAGCCTAGCCAACCATCATCTTCATTAAATCTTCAATCTTGATTTGGATAATATTTGTGGTTGATTTTGGGAGCCTTAGGACACCCAAAATCACCTAAATTTCATTTCTTTTCATCTCCAAAAAGTTCTAGGTCAAACTAGGGTTGATTTGGTTTTTAATAAACTTGAAAATCCAAAAAATCTGCGTGTTGTTAGGCCACCGGCGTAACATACACCCACCAACATATGATACTCCGCCTCATACGCCGCCCATACACCCAACATTCTATTATATTTTCCAAATACGCCCATCGATACGCTGCCTGGCATATGATACGCCCAAACCCGAAGTATCATACGTCGGGTTTCTTTTTTAACCTCTTTTTTCCATCTTTTGGTATTTACATCATTTGATACATATGTACCTAGTTTAGGAGCTCAATTAAAATGTCTTTCATGTCTTACATATATGTAATGAATGGGTATGAATGAAATACAATATGTGGTTTATGCTTATAATGTTTAATATTTCATTGTTTATTGTGTATTGAACTAATTATATAGGTTTGTGGTTGTTTACATAGTTCTTAGTCAATAATGGTTGAGAAACATGTTTAAACTTAGTTGTGTGAAGTTCTTATGGGAATGGACCATGCTAATGGACCATACGCATGAATACTTCATGCTAATGAACCAGTCGCATGACTGAACCAGGAGACTGGATCAGTCGCACGATTGTGACATGAGATTGACTCAGTCGCACGACTGGACCTTAAGTCGTGCGGATGAATCAACCGCATGCTCCATTCGCACGACTGAACCATGCTAATGGCTCAGTCGTACGAATGGAAAACCCTAACCTATAAATACCACTTAATTCGTGGAAAAACATAACAATTCGAATACCTACACACTAAATCGTACCCTAGCCGTCCAGAGACTCAAGAACACTTGTTCCAAGTTCATAGATCGCAGTTAATCATCTTGCAATCGTTCTTAACATTTTGTTTCATTATTAGATTGATTATACTTGCGTTCTCACTGATTGGATCGCCAATCAAATAGGATTTCGCACTATTTGGTTTGGTACACGCGTAAATCAATTAGTACTTCGTACCGAAAACGGTCCTAATAAGTGGTATCAGAGCCTTGGCTCTTGATTTGCGCGTGATTCAATCGATTTTGACATAAAAATCGCGTTTTTACTCAACACTCAAACTTTTTGTGTCAAACAGTGTTTTTGACGTCTCCAAGTCAAAAAGTTAACATTTTCCGGCTATACGGCAATTAGGGTTAAGTAAAAAAAATCGTGTTTTTGCGTCAAAGTACCTAAAACCTTCGAATTTTCAAAAAACCAACAGCTTTAGTCGCACGATTGACGCAATCGCACGAATGGACTCATACGCACCTCCAATACGCACGATTGCACTCAGTCTTTCATCCATTCGTACGACTAAACACCCTATTCGCATTGTTCATCCGACCTGTCTAATCGCACGATTGAGCCATCCGCATTTGTTCAATCACAAGATTGAGCCATCTGCATTGTTCAATAGTACGAATAGCCCAATCACATTCTTTCATTCGCGAAGTAAAAAGTCTAAGTAAATAGAGATGGAAGATCAATATTCAGCGTTCACAGCAGGTAGGGATTCACGTATCCAGAATCTATTGCTTCTGGAAAAAGAAGTGGGAAATCACAATAAGCCCCCTAAGCTCATAACGTTAGATGATTACCCAAAATGGAAGCAAAGGTTCGAGGTATACTTAAACGGAGTAGATACTAATCTGTGGGAATCAATAGAGATAGGGTACAACATGTCGGTTGGGGCTGATGGAGTTAAACTTACCTTAGGTGGCATGACTGATAGCTAAAAGGTAAAGTACAATGCAGAGAAGATGGTGTATGCTCTGTTAACTCAGTCAATTCCTAAGGACATATTCCATCAGTTCTCTGAGAACAAGCAAGCAAAGAAGCTATGGGATGCTCTGGAAAAACGGTATGAAGGGAATGCATCATTAAAAGCTCTAAAGGCAAAAGCGTTGAAAAAGGAGTTTGATAACTTCTCATCGATGGGAAAGGAGAGCTTGGATGATGTCATCGACCATTTCTACCACTTGATGAGTGAACTGCACACTCATGGGGTCACTACTTCCATGGAAGACAAGATATCGAATTTTGCAGATGGATTGCCAGAAAAATGGGTCTCCTTTGTGTCAAACCTCAGGCAGAATGAAATGCTAACGAAGTTGGATATCAACGATTTCATTCTGAAGCTGAGAGAGGAAGAGTTGAGGATGAAGTACAGGTCTCAAAAGGCGTCATATGATCAGAACCTGTCACTTTACAACTCCACTCCTCAAGCAAGAACATCTGGAGCACCACTTCAAACGGCATTCGTGTCGAGTTCAGCCGCTCCGTCTCAATCCACCACTTCAGGATCTGACACGTCAGGGTCGTCTTGCACCCAATACATAGCACCTGAAGCCAATGCTACTAGATTGAAGACCGAAAATCTCGGTAATGTGACTGTAGAGGTAGCAAAGGAGCATATGGATCTCCTAGCAGCTATCGTTCACTCCTTTGATGGTCTAGTAGCGGGAAAGATTGGAAACTACCATCTGGCATATGAAGACTACGAGCAAGTAGATGAGACTGAGCTGGAAAGAATGGATATCATGTGGGCATTGGCAAGTGCTGTCCGGAGGGCTAAGAAGTTTGTTAAAAAGACCGGACAGAACTTGATTGCCACAAAGGATACAACCTTTGGTTTTGACAAAACCAAAGTGACATGTTTTAATTGTGGAGAGAAGGGGCACTTCAAGCGTGAGTGTGTGAAGCCCAAGAAGACAGGCAATGGTAATCCGTTCTCATCCTTCAATCGTCAAGATAAACCCACAAGTAGTCCTACATCATCAAGCAAGGATCCTAAAGCCTTGACGGCTCATGATGACGAAGGGCAAGATTGGACCTTTCAGTTTGTATCTCCGGGAGAATCCAACATTGCATGCATTGAGGGTTTGGATGACGACTCAGCAAGTGAAGGTGATATAGCAGTGGAACTCGCGAGGTCAAATAATGAAGAAACTGCAAATGTTGTAAATCACATGAATGAAGAAGGCCAAAGTTCAACATGTTTAGAATCACCTGCAACAGAAAAGTCAAACTCTGTTATGATGGCTGATTCAATAGAACCTTCTCAGGTAAGTTCCACCGACCAACTTTTCAATAATCATGCTTGTTCTGATTGTAATAAATTTAGAGAAAGCATAGATTTGAAATTTGCTAGGTTATTAGATCACAATGATAGCCTATTAAAGGACTTGCAACTGTGCACTGAAGCATATCGTATTTTAAAATTAAATGAGGACAGTTACAAAGAGAAAATAGAACTGTTATATAAACAAATTAGGGAAACCGAAGTTGTAGCTTTTAACCAAGCTAATGACATTAAGTTCTATCTAAAATCCCTAGAAGAAGCTAAGAAACAAGAAGCAGTTTTGAAAATCAAAGTAAATTCTTTAAAACAAAAACTACACAGTTGGACTAGTTCTTCTCACATAGTCTAACACTTAGTGAGAGAACGTAACAACGGGGAGGGGTTGGGTTACAAAGTGGATCCACCACCACATGAGACCTTGTTGAATGAAAAATGTAAACCAATAAATAACAACCCACTCAAGGATCATGTGGTGTCCACTCCTCTTGTAAGTGATCCAGATTCCATAAGTAAATCTAATGAATCTGTCACCAAACAAAAGGAGACCACCTTAAAGTCAAAATAAAAAATGCCTATTGTTAATTTGGATAAAAAATTTGAGAAGGTTAAGGTAACATCGGGTTCAAACACGTCTAATTCTGAATCTGAAAAGACCAAACAAGTTAACCAGCCACGTGCATCACATCTAAGTCCAAACAAACAAAAGGGTAAAGATGTTGAAAAGGTTCAAACAGCAACTTTTGTTAAACAAGTTCAAACCTATAAGCAACATGTGTCAAAACCCAAACAAAATAAAGTCACACATGTGTCACACACTTCTCTACAGAAACAGTCACACCAACATGTTAAGAGTAGATCATGCTTCAAATATGGAAAGTATGGACACATTGCGTCTTATTGTCCTTACTATCAGACACCAAGGAAAAGAATTGAACTTTATGACACTAAAATGAGCCCTTTAAAAAGGAGCTCCACGACTCTACTAAAAGGAGTCAGTGAACCTAAAGTTCAACCCATTAGCTAGTTGTCAGTTTACCACAAACAGGCCTTACACAAAACTGGCTTATGGAAAGAAAAATATAGTTCAATGTCTGATAATGAGAACAAGAAGATGAATGATCTTCCCTCACCCTCAAATGGACAGTGGGTGGAATTTATGATGTGTGATTCTTATGGGTCACCCAAGCCAGTCAAGGTTTGGGTCCCCAACCTCAACTAATGATTTCCATTGAATGTGTAGGGTGTTTGCTACAGTGCTGAAACAAACACTTGGATTGTAGATAGCGGAGCATCCATGCACATGACTGGGAACCGGTCACTCCTGTCAAACGTCAAACAAATTAAAGGAGGTCACGTTTCATTTGCTGGAAACAAAGGAGGTTACATCACCGCTCAAGGGGAAGTGGGGAACCAGAAAGTGAAGTTTGATAAGGTAAACTATGTCTAACAACTTCAAAACAACTTACTTTTTGTCTCTCAAATATGTGACAAAGCCTTTAAGGTAGTATTCGACAACAAGAAGTGCTATGTTCTGAAAAAAGACTACGTGATCCCGGAGGACTAAGTTTTAATGTCAACTTCAAGCTATAATGATCTTTATGTCTTGGATCTATCAAAGGCCTCCACAACGGATCATCAAGTTCAGTGCTTCTTG
>BJCM01087796.1:0-10732 GCA_018326385.1 Flaveria bidentis
TGACGGATCGGAAACGTTGGCTAATATGGTTTTTCGTTTGATTCTATTGGAAACCAGAGCAAAGATTGAGTGAAGATTGTAAGAGGTGCTATCTACTATTTGCAAGCAATGTCCAAGGGGGAATTTTTCGGAGCATATATAGTCATATATAGTGTGTCCGTCGCTAGACGAATAGTCTAGGCTTAATGTAATACACCTGATATATTGTAAACACATGAAACTGGGTCATTCGTAGGAGCATATGAGAATGAGACTCAGTCGTACGACTGAGCCTTGTTAATGGGCCAGTTGTGCGACTGAGAGATGCGATTGGGACATTCGTAAGACTGAACCATAAGTATGGTCCAGTCGTACGATTGAACCATACGCATGGTCCAGTCGTACAATTGAACCATACGCATGGTCCAATCGCACGAATGGGACCAGTCGCATCTAATATGGGCCGAGGCCTATATATATCAGTTTCAATGTGTAGAGAGATAAGGATTGGGAGAGGGAGTCTGCCCGGAGCCTAGGGCTGCCGGATGAGAGGGGAGATCATGCTCGATCTTCCCCTTGCCAAGAGTCTTGATTCTTATGTTGTAATGAGCTTGTAATCGTTAGGTGTTATCAATGAAACCATTCAATTATAGTTCATATTATTGTTTGACTTTTGGTTTGTGCTGTTGTTTATCCTTCCGTTAAGAACATGCTCGGATATTTATCGATCCAGCTGACTTCACACTAATCTAGCATAATATCATTCAAATCATATTCAAATATCAAAGTGAGTATTCATTACCCATTTTATGTGTTTATTATTTGGGAAATCATGTGACGCTTATATGGTTGTTATTCATCATTATTCTATTAAAAATTCAAATCTTTACATGTTATGTTATTTCTTGCAATTATGTGTGCATAGTTAGATAAACTAAGATGATAACATAATTATTAATTCTTGCAATCATGATAACAATAATATATTTATTAGTTTGACAAGCCTACCCCATTTTTTATTCATTGTTATTCTATTAAAAAATTCAAGCCTATACAAGTGTATCTATTAGTTTGACAAACACACCCCATTTGTTACACTATTACTTTATTAGTCTTGATATTGTTATGATAATTGAATTATTTCAATCATTTTTAATCAAACTCTGTATGTATGCAAAACTTGTGTTTATTCACCGGCTAATTTATTAGTTTACTCGTTACTTTTTCACATAATTTCAAAAAATGTAGCTTAGAGAACTTTTTCATGCTCATATAAAACTTAGACCTAGATTAATAAAAGTTTTTTTGATATGTTTAGTTGAAGTATAGTTTGATTGTAATGAACTGTTTGATTGATATTATTCAATGAAAATGATATTTAATATTATTACAACACAATTACTACCATGAGCTATGAACAATCAATTTCACATTCGTCCGGCTTGATGATTCCATAATCGGTCGAGGTGTGACATGAGCATCCGCATTAGTTTCGAAGAGAGAATAAAGAACAAGTTTTAGTGTTGTGATGAAACCAAAACACCCAGTACTTTGTTTATACTAACATACGAGAATAACCAAGCCAAAAAGGGATATAAATTGAAAATATATAGTAGTTGCAAATAGCTAGTTCAATGACCATCCTTTTAAACACTACTTTTTAACAAGTTTTCAAATCGGTTAATAAAATCTTTAGCAAACCATTTTGAAGTTTAAATACCCCTAACTACTTTGAACCTGAAGATTGGGATCCGAGGGGAACCGGTTTTGAACATATAAGTTACGGTTTTAGTTACAAAAGGTCGGTTAACCTATTGTTTTAGCATCTCTACACATAGGTATATATATATATGTATATGTATATATGTATATATGTATATGTATATATGTATATAAGTATATATATGTATATATGTATATATATATGTATATATGTATATATATATATATATATATGTATATATGTATATATATATATATAATATGTATATGTATATATGTATATATATATATGTATATATATGTATATATATATATATGTATATATATATATATATATATATATAGCTTTTAGTTTAAAGCAAAATTGGGTCCTCTCTTTACATGATCTTGATTTTATTGTAAGAAAGTCTCAATCCTTACATTAATATTTTTTTAGAAAAAAGAAAGAGAGTAAGTAATAAAAAATTCTTTTGGTTTTTATGCTTAAAAAGGAGAGAAAAAAAAAAGAAAGAAAGAATGGTTGGTGGAAAATAAATAGGCATGTAGATAATAAATGGTATGATTGTGAAGGAAACCTACAAGAGTCTTGTCCACTGATGGATTGTAGCAATCAGAATAATTAAAAGCTAACGAATCCGTACGACATGGAAGAGTAACTTTATTTTGAGAATAATTAAAGGGGCCCTTATACAACTCGTATAATCTATAGGGTCGATGACATTAATAATGAAAAGGATTTAAGAGAGACGGTTAGAGGGTTATATGCCGCATATGGCGCCATACGATCCGTGTGGGTTTATGTGACGTGTATAGTAAAATTCAACAATGAATATGATGAAAAATCCAGAGGGGTCGTCAGAGGAATTATACGTCTCATATAGGACTATACAACCGTATTAAATTATGAGGGTGTTGTTTCATAGTGGGATGCTTAGATATCAGTTCTCTAATTAAATGGCATGATTGTAAATTTACTCTAATGTAACCACTTTCACTCGACGTAATATTTTGTTGAATATAATGTTGGTCCCAAATGTAAGTTCCAGCACAATATCTTTCATTGATCGTTTTCGTTGATTTAAGTAATAGATAGTTGGAGGTATTATATAATGATAATTAATGCTCAGGATATGAAAACTACAAAACGTTACATTATCATATAATTTTTATCATTGTCAAATTTTGTTGTAAATATAAATTCAAGTTCAACTATCCTTTTAAGCATGCCCCTAACAAAATTCAAGTAGAACATGTTAATAACCAAATATTCCCGTCTTATGTTAAGTTGATAACACCTAAAAGTTGTTGATCAATTTAGCAACTGATTTTAATTAAATAATATGACCTTAGTAGCACAACAGTACTAAATGTAGTACTTGATTTGCAGAAGAAAGAGGTGTAGGTAGCAGAAAAACCAAATAAATACCTTGAATATGTTTATGTGCCCGCATATTTAGATAATGCATACATCCCTTTTACACTATCCATAACGCAACACCTTTAGCCTCGCCCTTAGTCTCTTTCCTGTCGTCCTTCGGAAGGGCTGCGTTGTGCATGCCCATCCGTCCTTCACCCGCCCTTTGCCAAGGATGCTCCATGGATGCATTTTGTGGGGCCCACACACAAAAATGTGTGTTGTTTTGTTTTATTAATGGTTGTTTGTGGGAAGGATGGTGTTGTGGGTAAAAGTTGATTGTGGGAAGGATGGATAAAAGTTAGTGGAAAGCTGATGTGACATGCTGACTCGAACTATTTGTGGGAAGGGCGGCTTTTAGCGTTGGGAACAGTCTTAAATTGATTAGTTCGGTCTTATTCTCCAATGTATGTCTTTGAAAAAAAATATTACAAACAATAACGATAGTCTACCGATATTACTCATAGTGTTGACACTTTTCATTAAATAAATAAGTGAAACCAACTTCTAACACTATCAAACTAGAAGTAGGCAAGAATGTATGAATAAATACTAACAATGTTAGGGGTTAACAAATAACTGAAATAGTGAAACTGTAACCAATTGAACCAAATAACCAAACTGAATTAATGGAACTAGACAAGTTCCGATGGTTCACTCAAGTCATTTTGTAAAGTTCAAAAATTACGGTTTGATTTATGTTTTAATGTGTGCCATTATCAACCAACCATATTAGGATGAAAGTGAAAAAAAAAATTGATTTTTGAGTTTTTAAAAGAGCAAGATTTGTGATGCAGCTGAGATTGTGAAAAGCACTGGAATAATGAATGCCACAATCTTAAAAAGCGCTATGTTTAAAATTCAGTCAAACACATCATGTTTTGGATGATGATGATCAAATTATAGAGAGCATTAAGAGTAGGTTTCTTATTCATAGTAGTTTTTTTATCTATACTATATATAAAACATATGAGAAGAGTATTTTAAGATACCATTAAATTAAGAACACTTGCCTAATTAAATGCATAAGGTACAACCATTTTTAAAGGTAAAATAGTATTTTTAACATTATTTACAAATTACCCCTACAATTAGTTACATAATAACCTTATAATTACTATAAATTACATAAAATTTTACATTATCTACCCGTAAACCAAAAAACTTAATTTGTTTTAAGATTTATGTTATATCAATCTATCATGCTTAAAACTTTTTGATACTACAATCGTAAATGTGTATTTAAACGTTTTGGTGTAATACAATCGTAAATTTGTATTTTTTAAACGTTTTGATGTACAATAACTTAATGCATAAATGTATAAGTTATCATGTTAAATCCATTTATTTTGTGTTTTAAATTTAACTTAGAAAATGTATAATAAACTTTTATAATATTTCTATAAGATTAACAAAAATTAAAAACTCGTGTCGGATGTAAAATGTTGTCCCGCCGCATTGCGCGGCACCCTTCTAGCATATTTATAAATGTGTTTCTTATAATAAATGGAATATGATGATTGTGAGTAAATACGAGAGAAAATACTATTGTTATATTTGGTAAAACATTATTTCTTTCTATTAATGTTAATATATTTTTAAAGTGATTGTGAGTGGAGGAGAAAAAAAAGATAATGATAAATACATGAAAAACATTATTCAATTAAAAAAAATTAATAAAAATTAATGTAATTATAAAATAAAAGGTAAAAAAAATATGTTTCTCTTACTACAAATTCCATTTACTATATTAATTTGATTAATTATAGTAGTGCAGATTCACGTGTTCATTTTACATGTGGTTGTTATATCTGGTTCCCTAATCAAGTTTTTTGTTCAGATATGAATTTTTTGTTCATATAATTAGTAAAAATAAAAATAAAAATAAAAAAACTCATGACCTCATAGCTAGTAAAGGTCATGTAGCACAAATTTGAAGGAAAATTCTTAAAATATATTTTTTTCTTTTTTTCTTTTTCCAAAATGTCTTTCTCATACATTTCTTTTTAAAAAGTCCGTTTCAGACAAGGCGTCGCCTCCACAAACAGGCGAGAACGTCTTGTACAACAAAACCAATCACGAAAAGACACGTGTACCTAAGCAAATGGACACATGTGCTATGCGGGTAAGCGCCCATACTCTACATGTGGGCGCCCGCAGATTTGGACATTTTGAGAAGAAAATTTACGAGGGAGACATTGAGAAAAAGATAAAAAAAAAATTTAGAATATTCCCCCAAATTTTATCTTTATATAGAACTAATTAATTATTCAAATAAAAGAGAAAAATAACTTGTGGGTTTTAAGTATGCTAAAAAAGGGAAAAATAGTCTTTAACTCTTTTTACATTGGATGACCCAGGGTTGGCTTAACATTTTTGGAGGCCTAAGCAAAACAAGAAAATTAGAGCCCTTTCTAATAAAGTGAATAAAACTAACTGTTTTGGAAACTATTAATAAGGCTGTGAGTAGCATGGTTGTGAAGGTCGATTGGCTCGTCGGATCTCAGATAGACCTATTGGGGGCGATTGAGGATGATCGATTGAATGCCTGTTTTAGAATTCTAGGGCTGTGAATCTCTGGTATTAAAAGACCATTTGTATTATTGGGTTCAGGTCAAAAATTGAAGGCCCTATAATTTTGGGAGGCCCAAAGCCTTAGCTTTGGCCAATTATACTATTGGGTCGGCCCTGCAATTGTGTAACGTGAAGTGTTATGAATGCCTGTAACGATAGGGAGACACTAGTTGTGCCGTGATCTTCTGACATGTCGAAATGTTACACAACGCCACTTGCATAATTGATGCTGTGAATCAACCACGAGCATCAATTGATGTTGTGATTTTAAAGACATTATAATTTTAGGATTTAATTATTCATTGATAAAATATCGCTCAAGCATAAAATTGTTATTCTCAATGTATTAATATGAGTTTTGAACTATACATATTAACTGTCAAAACTTCATGCATAAAGCTAATAATCTCATGCCTTAAAATGTCAAATATTCAAATGAAACGGATTCTAACTCGAAAAAAACAGATTCTAATTTGAGTATTTGTCACGTATGTATTGAATTTTGTTGGCTAAATGTACAATTGTTGATACCGTGTTAATAGAAGGTTATATGGAGTGCTTATTATAACTATTACATTTGAAACTTAGGTTAATAGTAGTTTACAATTTTTATTGCACATATTATAAGTGATTTGTGTTTTTGTATTTTGACTTTTGAGGCCCAACTCTACCATTATATTTCTGTCCATTTTAAAACAACTTTACGCAATGTTATAAATAATAAAAAATTAATATGAGGAACATTTACATGGTCTTTAAACACCTAACTAGTTGTGTACATACGGCATGGCTATTTGCCGACATTTTCTTGAAAAACATGATATTTGGAGTGTTTATTCACGTGATCAAGGATTCGTGTTTTATACATAAAAATTCTTTGATATGACTATAAAAATATAACACTTCTGCAACAGAAACTTTATTATTATTATTAGGGTTATTGGATTTTATTAATTTTAACTTTCATTTATTGGCCGAGATTAATTCAAATTCAGGAAATGTTTATAAACACTTTTATTTATTGACCGTCACTTGAAATCTATCTTTAACGAGTCAAGTGCTTCAAATCAGAAAGTGAAGATTGATGAGTTTTAGGTTGCGAAGTTTCAGATTTACGGACCTGACAGTTGAAGTCAACTTCCTGCTTACTGTTTTGGCCATATAAGTAGTTCACATCATCAAAAAACTAACGGTGTTAACTTTCAGTTAGTAAGTGATCGTTGCCGAAAGATAAGCTCAAAGTTGAGAGTGCCCGTAAATATTTGCTAAATTGGGATTAATCCCGGTTAATATACAAAAGTTGGGATTGTTAAAATGCAATAACCCTTTATTATTATTATTATTATTATTATTATTATTATTATTATGTTATATTGAGTAAAATGTCATTTTCGTAGATAACATTTTGTTCAGTTTGTAATTTCAATTCAATTTTTTTGGTTATTTTAGTCATAATAATTTACCAAATGTTGTTATTTTCATCAACTCCATTAACACCGTTAAAAATCTGTTAAATATGAGAGTATTTTAGTCATTTAAGCACCCTAATTATTCAATTAAAACAAATTAATCAATTAATATGCAATTAAAACTAAAAAACACATGAAGCAACTATTGAGATGGGACATTTCGATTTAAAAGCTTCGTTTAACTCTAGCTCATGTTGTTTGATTGAGGTCTATTGTAAGATTCTAATTAATCTTCTCGTTTTGTTCGAAAGTGTACCGTTATTCGATTGAGGTCCGCTGTAGAATTGAGATTTGTTGTTGTCACGTTTTGTTTAATTGAGGTCTGCTATTACTCACGTTTGTTCAAACACGACAACAACATACCTCAATCAAACAAAACGTGATAATAATATATCGCAATCGAGTAACGATACAAATTCGAACAGAACGTGAAGATAAAATGAAATCCCTCAACAGATTCCAATCGAATAACATGTGTTAAAGTTGATCAAAGTTTTTACATCGACGCGACCGGTCTCACGAGTCGCTTCCTGTGTTTTAAAATTTTAATTAAATATTAATTGATTAATTTTTTTAAGCATGAATAAATAAGGTATTGAAAAAGACTAAAATATACTAAATATTTAACGAAGATCTTAACAAAGTTAGCGGAGTGAATGACAATGATAACATTTAGTAAATTATAATGATTGAAATAAAAAAAGATTTTTGGATTGAATGACAAATTAAACAAAACGTTGGAGATAAAAATAATATTTTACTTTTTATATTTTACTCAACAAAATAAAACTTTTACTTTTGATGTTCTTTTTTTTCTGGAAAAACAAGAAAGTAAGATATAAGAGGGAGCCAAGCAAAAACTTAAACAACCTTTAGGAACTTCCGAGAGTGAAGAAGAAAACCAAAAAATTATTAATTTCATTTATTATGATTATTTATTTATTTTTTAAACGACCAACGAATAATTTTTAAGCCCGGTCACTCGGGTGAACCCATTGGCGTAAGACCACCCACGCCCGCGAACACAGACAACAGTGGTGACACGGCTCGTCCACCATTCCAAGAGAAAACCATCATCCAAAGACTCACTGTGGTAAAAACTTTGACCCACTTGAAACATATTACACCAAATAAGACTCGAACCCATAATCTCCAGTTTAAAAAATCATAGAACGTCTCCACCAAACCAGTTGATATAAACTTATTGCCCAATTATTTATTGATTAAAATCTTAATTCAACTTACTCACTAGTAACTACAATCATAGTCTTTTTTGAGGCATGAAATTAATGCACAAAATCATTTGCATATCAAAATATGTCTACATTGATGACCGTACAAAAAATCTAGTCCACATACATGTATTTTGCAAAAATGGAATTATTTCGCAACGAACGTTTATAAAATTATATACTAGAAAATAAAGAGGTCATGGGTTCAAGTTTTATTTTATGCAAATGCTTAGAGTTGAGTTATGGGGTTTTCACAACAATGAGTTTTCTCCTGTGGGGTTGGGGGGTGCGATCTCAGCTGGAAAACGGATAGATGGACCCGATTAAGATAACAACTATCATTCGAAACAGGGTTGTACATTTACCGTTAAAAAACAGTTGAAACTTCAATAATTATGATATAATCAACCAATCTTCAAATTTCTGCATAAGATATTAAATAAGCATCAATTATTTTTGTTATAACTTGCCTTATCTTCTTTTTGCATATTGCTTTGTTGTAATTATAGTGTTATCATATATTAATAATTTATACAAATTAATATTTAACATAAAATATAGAAATTAGTTTCTTCCAATATATAACTTAAAATAATGATATTTATGTTAAAACTAGTATTAAGCCCCCCGTGTTGCGGGGGTAGCGTAAAACCATATCAAGTAGTATCAATGTCATATCACCGTCGACAACCAACAACACCGGAAAAATAAAACCAAATACAAAGTAGACGTAAAAACATTGAACCATGCACGTAAAACCTAAAACATTAAAAATAATAAGTAAGTCGATGTAGGACTCACGTGTTACAACGGGGATGTTAAATGGAAAAAAATAAACATAACAACCTTAAACCAAACATGTACGTTACAACATATTAACTCTCAAAATTTAGACTGTAAATCAAAATTTTGATAATAAATAAAAGTTTTGAGAATCAAATTTGAAAGTGAAAATATAGGAGAAATTGTAAAATATATAAACTTATTGGGTTTCAAAAAACTAAAAGAAAAAAAATATTTATAACCTTTTATGCACATAATACAACGATTAATGCATCTTGATAATTAGTATTATATAAATAATTTAGCCTATTTTCTTTAGTTAAACTTTATTAAATATATTTATCATGTGTAAATAACCCAATATATCCACCTTGTAAAGCCCGTCGGATTCTCTATGGGCACCCACTTCATGCCTCTCAAATCAAACCAATACACCACATCAAATTTAATTTTTTATTCATATAATTAACTAAATTAATCATTATTATTAATTGGTTTGGATGGGAAAACATTCAACGGACGCTGCTAGAATTGTGCCGTATAAAATCGAAGTTATTTTTTTATTAGAGTAAATAAATTTAAAAAATAAAAAATAAAAAAATCAAATGCGTCAAATTTCGTTATCCTAATAAAGGCATGTTTGCCGTTACCAAATGTAGTCCTTCCCTCATTTATTTTGAGGTCCCAACCCAATCCATTTTCTTCATAATTCATAAGGTATTTAGTGGACCACAAACCTAGCACAATCGATTTTAATTTGAAGTACATGATCTGTATACTATGTAATATCAAATATAGTATAAGCTAAAAAAGGTACAATGATAAATATTTTTTTTACGGTTGACTCACAAAAATGTATGATATGTGGGGTTGGTCGTGATCAAGAACCATCTATTTCGCTTGATAAGCTAAGAATACCTTCTTATCTATTCATCCAATAAACTATTAGGGATCATCACTCATGTACCTTATGTTCTCGTTGGCCGAAACAATGAATTTGTTATTTATTGATGTGGCTCATTTCATATCATACAAGCTTATGTATAAGGCATCTAGCCCTTGTACACACTCAAACAAACACCGCCCCAACAACATTGGAACAAAGACTTCATCAACTCCCTCGTTTATTCAAGCGATAAACCTATTGTAAAAACATCTAAACTGTGTTATGTATCATAATTCTTATACAATTACGAGAGAGTGTCCGACACAACACTGAGTAAGAGACACAACACTGAGTAAGAGTTCGAGCTTTTAATGAGATTTAGCGAGAGGATGAGATTAAGTGATGTGACACACATTAGGGAAGTATAGTGGAGGCCGGGGGGAGGGGGGGGCTCTTCTATTTTTCTCATCGATAGTGTTAAATTTTAGTTCAGTAATATAATTTTTTTGTGTATTAGGTGGGGGTCCCGGTTCTATCCTAGACAATTTATAGATAGAAGGTTGAGTAATATTACAAGTTTGAATTTCTTTTTTTTATTTTAGTATTATGTTTAATTCTAATTATATGTGTAGCATAAGATAATTTTATCAGAAGATGCATAAAATAACATTTA